>WEKY01032873.1:0-35431 GCA_013390045.1 Picathartes gymnocephalus
TGTCCTTCAAACTAGGACAACATCTATGTCCAAAGGAGTTTGCAATGAGCTCCATTGAGATCCAGGTCCACCTGTAAATGTTATACTTTGTGTGAAAATGCTGTTACTGTTCTGATCAGGTCAACAGCCTGTTCTCCGTACACTCAGATCTAGTTTTTATTAAGTAGGTACAATCACTTAGTTAAAATAATCTGTATATAAGTATTATGTCGTGTTTTATACACACTTTAATTGATCAGTCATGACTTTGAATTCTTCTGAATTCTTCTAATTATTCTTGTAATCATCATTAACTTTTGTTGCTTCTTACCAATTGTTAGCTGCCATCTGTTTTTGATACTAATTGGCATATATGGTGGATCTGAAATTCAATGCAGTTATATATATATGGATAGGCTATACACTGTAAACAAATCAGCTGAATAATTCTCCACTCACCAAGGTTATATTGCAAAATACATACTTAATTTTTTATGCAAGAGGATCATTTGGGCAAAAGACAATTAATATAAATAGGGTTCTTTTTTACTTAGAATTTATCTGCTGAAGAATGAAAGAGGATTGGATGAGTTGCTATTTGTACAGTAAGCAGAAAAAGTATTTCTCCAAAAGTGTTGACAGGACTATTTTGTTTGTTGGTTTACTTGCTTCTGGCATTCTTCATTCTATTTATTTTTGTTTCTTCTCCTTTGAAAGTGAACTATTCTATTTTAGGTTCTATAAATTAAGGAACTGCTTCAGTTTTCTATTGCAATATTTAAAAAGAATGCAGTGATACATGTACCTGCATTATTTTTGTGATGGAAATAGAAAGTGTTTTTCAAAAGCTCAAATATATTTTTGGCTCTGAAGATACCACTGCTAATTATGGCCAGAGAAAAGCAGCATCAAGAAAAATCTGAACTTAAAAATGAACTATTTTAATATTATTTTTAGTATAGAGTATTTTAATATTATATTTCAGTATCGAGTATACAAGTCAAGAAACAATCTGGGTTACTGAATAGTTCAAGAAGATCCAGAGACTCCAGACAAAGTGAAGTTCAGATCTAGGGTCTCACAAAGAACAAGAAAGGAGGCTACAATTCAGGTGTTAATACAGAGTAATGAAACAGTATCAAATTTGAGTTGGAATTTTTATCTGATGTGTAAGGGAGGGTTGCGGAAATAACATTGCAATGCAAGGAGATCTAAAGAAGAATAACAAGGAATTCTCACTTAGAAAAGTGTGATTGACTTCTTAAGTGTCAGTAGGCAAACAGCTCATTGTCTCTATTTCCACTATTTTCCCTCATATAATTAGGCTTACTTTTTATTAGAGAGTTTTGAGACAAACAAATTAGGAATATTGAGAAATAAAACTAACTTCAGGACATAATTAACAGAATTAAGTCAAGACACTTATTCTGTTTACTAGTACAGAAATTAATCTGGTCTGAGGCAGTGCCTGAGAATTTACATTTGTGGGAGAATGGGAAAAAATCAATAATAGATTATATAAAGAGAAGAGGCATTAGCTTAGGCTGTTTAAAATGTAGGAGTGAAAAAATAATGTGAAATAGGATGAATCACCAGGTAAAGTCATATGATTCATTCAAAACCAAAGGAGGAACTTATTTATTCTGGGTGTGTATAGCAGTTGATTAAGAAACTTTCACATCCCTCCTATGTGTGCTACCCTTTGACTTGTGCTGTAGACCACATCCATGAACAAATCAATGTTAAAACTAACCTAGTAAGGGGAATTAGCTTCTAGGGCAGCAGCTATAACAGAGAATCTACAAAGCCAGTGTGGCTTGTAAATCCCTCATAAATCAAAACTTGAGAGAAATTATTTGAGTATTTCCCAGGAAACGAAAGACTTGAAATGCTGAAAATAAAAACCAAACAACCAACCTAAAATATCCCCTAATACTCCATCACTCCTTGAATTTCATCAGCTATGACTACCCAAGCAATAATGTAATTAGTATGGTTCAAAAATACAATGCAGAAAGAGAGAACAGATGTGAGGACCTTATGCCTACACAATGCATGTTTCAAGGAGAGTAATTTTTGTCTGGCCTCCTGAGCTGAATACTCCAGCCTTTCAATTTATTTCCAGACAACACATCATCATTATCCTGGAAGAATACCCAAAGGCAGTTTAAGCACTGAGAGTTCACTCCATGGTGCCAACCCAAGCATGGTAAGTCAGGAGATGCACTTCAAAAGTGAATCCAAACTAAAACTCTGATGTAGGTGTATTTTTTTTTCCTTCCTTTTTTCCTGAGAAAGTGAAAAGATCATAAAATTTGCTTATTGCTTCCCTCTGTGATAGGAAGGAAGATCCACAAGAACAACCCAGTGTTGGGAGCATGAGTGAGAACAGGTCATGCTTAATATCATCTCAGTGCAAAGACCTCTGATTACTAAACCTATAAGCTTTTCTGAAACTTAATGATGACATAAAAGCCCAAACTGTGCCCTCCCCTCGGTAAGAAAGAAAATTCCAGAAAAGAGGGACCTGTTTTCTGTCCTATCACCAGTATAGCATTTGACCATAGGCCATCTCCAATTTTGCAGTGTTTCATAGGAGGCATGAGATTAATCGATTCTATTACTTAAGGGTTATAAATATTAGACAATTTAATAAAAATGCTTGAGGCAAAGTCAAGGTGTTGGGCTATGACTTTTAACCACACAACAGAAAAAGATGTTGAACAATCTTGCTACTCTGCTCTGTATTGTCTGCAACCTGTATTTGAGTTTAAAAATATGATACCACACTGAATGAAGCAGAGATCATCACTTCAAAGAAATGGTAAGTCACCTCCTAAAAAGCCATGTCTGTAAAACTACTTCCCCATATATCTGTGCAGTAGCTATAGGGTACTGATTAGGCAACCTACCTGTCCAGGTTAATTTAGCAAGAATTTACATGAACCATAAATTTATTTCTAGTGAGTCAGTCATCTGCACTTTTAAGAAAGTATTCATGCAATACGGTAATTCATCAACCCTATCCTGTCACTGGAATTTTCCTAATTTATTTGTGTAACTGCCAACATCAAAGATTACTTACGAAATAAAAGATCATCCCGTTTCATAGCAGAAAGAATTTAAACATCAAAGTTTGCTAGTGGTTCAGTGAATTTGTATGTTAATTTTTAGTTCCTGACAAAAATGCCTCACTAGCCCAGAATTATAAAGCTTTTCCAGAGAGAAACAGTTTGCCTTACATAAATATAAAATAATTAGTGCTTTCATAATTAACCTATTAGGTAAATATTTTACCTGAAAGAGTTGATATCAACATATGCCAAGTGCTTTGATGTGCTCAAAAAAAATTTTCTTTAGTTTTAAACTAAGAAAAACTTGTTCTCAAAAGTGTATTATATATAGCATAACAGGAGCATCAGTGTATCCATAAAGTTCAAGACACAAAGACTGTCTTCTTATAGAAAGGTCAGATGCTTTTGCTAAAACAAAACAGAACAAAACCAAAACCCACGGCACCAGCTTTTCCTCTAATGTAAAGACATCTATCGTAGTCAAACATATTTCTCCATTTTATAGAACGGAAGCTCAGCCATAGTTCTAACATATGGTAACCTGGTTCATGTTTTTTTTCCCTGCTTGTGTTTCAGGGTCACTTAAATCTAAGAACTTTAAAGGAAACTACAACTAAAATTGTCAAGTTTTATTTTCCTAACGCACTTCCTTGTATTTGAAGCTGTTCTCATTAGTTAAAGGATCCATCTTCTACCTCACTGAGGTCACTGAGAAGTAAAAACTAAAATCTGAAGCCAATGATCAGCTGCTACTCTCTTCTTATCAAAAAGTTTTGGAGGGAACTGATATTTTCCTTCAATATTAGAAACAAATAATATTAGACCACTCTACTAAAATTCATCAAAATAGAACACTATGAATAGATTTTGAAGTGGGCCAAATTTTCAAAAGGAGTTTCTAATTTTCAAGCTCAGTTTTGTGTGTACCATTGATAGTATGTCTGAATCTGCAAATTGTGTTTTAAATAGTGAAGGCTTGTGTCTAATTTGTGCTATTACTCTTTTCATAGAATCATAGAATACCAGGTTGGAAGAGACCTTGAGGATCATCTAGTTACACCTTCCTTGACAAAATTACCGTCCTTGGATCATCTTTTTGGCCCTTCTCTGGACCCTTTCCAACTGGTCCACATCTTTTTGCATAGTGTGAGCCTGAGCACTGTGTTGCAAGTGTGGCCTGTGAAGCACTGAGTGGGACAATGACTTCTGTGTCTCTGTGGTGATGCCCTTGTTGATGCAGCCCAGCACCCTGCTGGCTCTGTGCCACAGCAGCAGTGCTCACTTACACTGAGCTTGTCATCCCCAGTGTTGCAGTGGTTTTTATTAGTTAATTGTACTTTGGTTCGTTCTATGTACCCCTATTTATACCTTGTATGCTCTCCCCTTGTCAATTATCTGTCCCCTCCCCTGGTTGAGCGAGAGAATCCCTCTCTCTCCTGTCACTCTCCTTTCTCCCCTGCCCCGAGTTCTGGAAAGGTCCTTGTTATTTCGTTATGCATTGGCCCTTACAGGTGTATTCCCCCTTCCCTGTTTCCCCGTTCGTTGTGTAGCCTGTCCCTCATCCCTGGACCACACCCTTGGGCTTTCCCGATTGGTCATGTTCGCGTCCCCACCCCTGGGACCCTGAGGGTATGAAACCCCCTGTTACCTTTGTTCTGGGGGTCACTTGGAGCAGAGCATAGGAGGTTCAATCCTTCTCTGTGAAACTCCTAGTGGCCTGACTCAGTTTCTCCCCATCAGCTAGATAAATCTTAGTCTGGTATACAGAACTACTGAGTCCTCTCTGCTTTGGCTTCTCTACGCAATCACCACCTGCTCATTACGCTGCTCTCGGCTCTGCTCGCTGTGGCTGCGATAGGGTTCTGGGGATCAGCGAAGGTCCCCAGCGAGGTTACCTTCGACCGGCGCAGCCTTGGCACAATGGGCAGACGAGCACAGAGAAGCCCAGGACACCCAGGTCCCTTTCTACAGAGCTGCTCCACAGACAGGCCTGTGCCGCACTCCTGAATATTTTCCCAAGGTGCAAGACTTTAGACTTTTGAGTAAGTGCTAGTATTGGTCATAAAAACCCTTCGAGGAGCTATGTTTGGCAACAGGGCTTAGGTATGATGTTAAAGGTAATGAATTTAATAATAATAATTCTTACAATTTCTCTTCTGTTTCTCTTTAAATGGGCCTTTCATGGTCAAAAAAAGTATGAAGAGATGGCTCCTCTTTTGAAATTTCAGTGTTATTTTTGAAAAATACTTTTGGGCTTCTGTGTTCATTTGCTGACATTATCACAGCTCAGTGGGAATTACAATTTAGATTTAAAATATAACAACCAGTTGTCGTTATTCCATTTTCCACATTCTGCCTCTGCTGACATAGTGTATTAATTTGAATAAACTAATACAATGTGTCTTACAGAAATTTACAAACTGGCCACTAAACTATATACAATTAAAACAACCTGGATACTAAAAAAACCACCATGAGCTGTCATCATATTCTCTAGCATAGTTGAGTAATCACCCCAAGCAAGATTGCTTCTGTGATTTAAGCAGGTATTTTCTGTGGACTGTCCCATCTAGCTCCCACTGCCCGACCAGGGTAGTTGACAAAGAGAATTGCAGCCCCTCCAAGGACTTTGTCCTCTTCATCCTTGGTGAATGCATGGCACCTTGACATATGCAGGTGGAATCATAACTATCATTTTAGCTATGGGTAAAACTGGCACTAAAAAAGAGAATGTATGTGCAATCTCTGAGCCTCGCAGTCTGTTGCTGTGGCAGAATACTTGCTAAAAAACACTATCATTTTTGTAGGGGAGATAGGAAGTAGGAAACACCAGGGGGGTTGTGTTTTCTTTTTTTTTCCTTTTTACATGGAATATTGCCTCTGCTTCTGCTGCTGCTGATAGTATTTCATCTTTTTGGCAGCATAATAGCATTTTTCTCAGTATTATTACAAGTTGAGATGCTTAATGATAAACACACTGTCCATTAGTGACAAGAATTTTAGGTCTCTGTATCTGTAGACTGCAGTCTTTTTAAATCTATCTCATTTGATAGATTTAGAATTGTTAAAATCTTGTGGTCACCTAGCTAAAAACCATTTCTGTTTTTCTCTTCTTTCAGTCTGCTCTCCAGTATAAATATTTGTGTGTGAGAGAAGATTTGCAGGGACTTTGCTTTTCCCCTTTGGTACACAGAGACTCAAGTAAGGAACATCTGTAATAGCTGACCTTCAGTGCACAAATTCCCTAGTGTGCACAAAAACATCCAACCCCTTTGTATTTTGATCCCTCAAAGTGCAGGGATATGCCGTAAGTCAGTCAAAATCAAAATATTTAAATAAATTCTGAGGATTTGAAAATTAAATAAAAGAAGTAAAATCCATGGATTTCCTTACATTTTCAAAATTTGTAGTGTGTTTCAGAAAGGTTTGCTGAAGATCGATTTTTCACTGCAGAAAGCAGTAACTGCAATGAAGTCTCAAAGCACATGTTTCACTTGCCCTTCACTTTCCTAAACTTCAAACTTTGAGGAACAGTTTTCTAGATCTGATCTCATCCCACAGGCTTGTTGTTTGTCTTTAAACCTAAATTAACCAATTTTTAGAACACTGTGATAAAGAAGAGGGAAATATGTTTCTCTCACACTAAAGAAGGCAAAACAAACAAACCCAGTTGCCTTTTTTTTTTTTTTTTTTTAAAGAACCAATCCCACTGCTGCTGCTATCAAGTCATGAAGCCTGGCGTGTAAAGACCTTTTGCTATGGAAAAGTGCATCTGCGTGTTCTAGTAAACATTTGTTTTGAATTGACCAACTTCTGAGTTCACAAATCACACACTGGGTATGTACTAGAGATCTACTTCGCACATTTTTGCTAAACTTCTAATATATTAAGGCTATCCCCTGTGCTGGATAATAAAATATGTTCTGCAGGTGCATATCTGAGGAAAAACTTCAGCAGGAGTCCTGCCTGCTGTTGGTAACATTCATCAAAGAAAACCCATCTACTGCAATGCAGAATGTGAGGTCATAGACTAGAAACAGAATCATTTAGATTGGAAAAGATCTTTCATACTATTGATTCCAACAGTAAACCTAACACTTCCAGATCCACCATTAAAACACTTCCCCAAGTTCTGTATACACGTCTTTGAAATACCTCCAGGGATGAAGGCTCAACCACTTGCCTGGGCATCCAGCGCTTGAGAGACATTTCTGGCACAACTTGAGGACTCCTCTTCCTACCACTTGTTACCTGGGAAAAGAGCCTGACCCTATGTTACTACAACCTCCTTTTGGGTAGTTGGAGAGAGCAAACTCTCTGTGCCTCCTTTTCACCAGGATGAACCACTCAGTTTCCCTTAGCTGCTCCTCATTGGTCCTGCTCTCTGCAAGAATCAAAAGCTCCATTTTATAGGATATGAATGGATTGGGTTTGAGGGTTTCTTAGAGATCATGTCACTCCAAACTCATCTACCATGAGTGGGATGCCAACCACTACATCAGATTTCTCAGGCTCACACCTGGTCTTGAACACTTCCAGGGATAGGGCATCCACAACAGGCTTTCAGGTGGGACACCTTTTTGCAAGCATGCCCACACAAGCCAGGGCTGGGCACCCATTTCAGATAAATAGAATGAATCCAGGTATTTTTGCTCTGTTACATTAACAAATTCACCTGAAGTCTCTGTCTAGGGATAGTCTTCCTTCAAAGCTACATGTACTCTGTGATAACAAGTGTGATTCTGAGACTATTCAAAACATATTGTAGTGATATCTGACACAAAGGCAGGGTCAGAAAACACCGTACATACCACAGCACTAATGAATGTTTTTAATTAATAAGCATTTCCTGTCAATGGTTTTATTCTGCAAGATTTCTATTTCAAAACTTTTAATTCTTTGATATATCTTGACTGGAATTCATTTTTTATGTGTGACTGGTGTTGTAAGATAGTTGAAACATTTCAGCAAAAACTTATAAAAATTTCAAGTAGCTGTTTGAATGTGTGACTTGTTGAAACTGCTTTAGACATGCTCTTATTATTTTTTCAAGGACAGGTAGTGCTTAACAAATGAGGTCTCTAATGAGTGAGAACATACATGAGAGCTGGAAGACATGAAAATATGGAAGCTACTGACCACTGTTTTGCTGAATATTCACTGAAACTTTTTGCATGTCAATTTTGAAGAGTATGCTGGTATTTAATAAATTTTACAAAAATGTTTCATCATTTTAATTTTAAAGTCTTGTTGGGACAATGTATACTGTAAGGGAATGAATACCTGTTACTAAAAGAATAGGAGGAGTTTAATTTTATCTTTTGTAAACAAAGATGCTAACTTTTATTCAGCTCTAAGAAAAGACATGTCCCACAAAATAACTATAATCTATGTGGATATTAAGATTTTATTTTAATTATTTGTATTAGGGTAGTGTATAGGAGATCCCAATCCTATACATGGACATGTTTTTAAAAATATCATGTAGGAAAATTCTGCTCTTGAAACTTAAAGAAAAGGCAGACAGACTTGGGAGGAAAACTCTTGGCAGAACATTCAGTAAGCACTTAATTGACTTAGGATGAAAAGTCCATTAGTAATGAAAGGCTTATGCATTTTTGGAAATTATGTGGCGATTCCCCTAAGGTTAAACAGAGGGATAAAACAAGTTGAGAAGTGTATCCAAGCCTTTTAACAGACATTAAAATGATATTTTGACTGGAAAACTCTGATTATCTCATATTATCCACTGAATTTAAAGAGGTGCTATCCTTAGCTCCTTCTTTCTTGTTCACATGATCTGTAAAAGTTGCAAGGAATCTTGTGCAGATTATTCCCAGATAATCAACCCATCAACATAAATTCGGCTGGGTTTATGGCAGTTTTATACACTGGAGTGGGAATAGAAAAAGCAGCCTTTATATTCCTGACCTGTAATCCAACCCTGAAGCAAACAAAGATGACTCCCCACCAGTAAGTCACGTGTCTGGGGCTTTTTGCAGGTCCTTTTTTACCTGCTGGAGAACAAACCAACAATCCAAGGGTTTTGCATGTTCTTTATATTGCTACTTCCATTGCAACACACATAACATACACATTCTATATGAATCAGGTATCGAACTGAAGTGGTTGCAGGCATAACCTTTTCAGGCATCTGTGCTGATACACTGGGGGCTGGATCACCAGAAACTGTCTACAGAATTAGCTCTAACATGTTTTATGCAAAGGTGAAATTATTAATTTTGGAGGCATCAGCTCCTCCCTATGTAAAATACCTCAGAAAGCTAATGAAATAACTTATTACCAGATTAATTATTGTCTGTAACTTTTAGAACTCTAAAGCCTATTGTAACAGAATATTTGAATAGATAAGGAGAATGTAATGGTCTGAAATTAATATAAAAGTTTATATAAGGAAGTGTTTTATGTACAGTATTGGTTTTTTTTTTTTTAAAAAGATAACAAATGCAAATATTTCAATGTTTTGTATAAATAAACATTTTCATGTTGAGAAAATAGTTAAAAAAACAGAAATAGATAAGTAGAAGCAATAACTGAATCACCAAAATAGCCTAAAAGGAGTAATCATAAAGCACCATTGATGTGAATTCATTTTAACCTCAGTGTCTCAGCAACAGGATGCCTTTACTCATTCTGGGATAGGTGCCATCAAGAGATTATTACTCACACTCAGAACTGGGAAGGCTGAAGTAATGTTCAGAATAAGATTTAAGATAAGGAAAAAAAAAACCAAACAAAACAAAAAGAGGCAAGTGAGATTAGTGCTGTGAAAAACCTGCATTTTTTAGTTTTATAATGTTGACGCATGAGGAAGCATGAACTGCCCAGAGAATATGCCAAGAAGAGGTAAACAGAATGAATTAGGAAAGAAAGATGAGATATAGTTATTTTAAGTCTGTGACCAGTCTGTATTTGTATTTCCATGACAGCAAACAGCAAACAGGTGACCTTTGGGGAGAACAGGTAATGGAAATCACAAACAACAGGATGAGAAGAGTAAAGACTTTAAGAATTCTGAGACTATAAATTAACTATTTTTCTGATACTTAGGACACAGTTAAGAAATTATAAATAGTTTTGAGATATTCTGTTTAAATATTTGGAACTGAAGAACTACATTAAAGAAATACATTGAAAAAAATCTGCACCCATCTGAGAGTATTTTTACATTTTTTGTATGCTTATTTTTAAAGCTGAATGCTTTCTATCAGTATTCCTAAGACTGCAGCAGAACCATACATCATGGAATTTAACTCCTCGCTGCCATAGTTGATACAGTAAATAAAATGACATAGACATTAGAACAGTAAAACTAAATTTGACAGCAAAGTTGATAGGATTGAAAGAAAAACACAACCACTATGTCACAGTTCCTCCTTTCAAAAAGTTTAGCTGTTCTCTACCTTCGCTGTCCACCAGTTTGCTCCAATCTCCTACTGTTTTTTATCCTAGAAAAAGATTAGCATGAAGTTAAAGTATCAGATTAAAACCACTGAGTAGTAAAATGCAAGTGCTGCTTAGTTCAAAAGTGTATTATTAGACCAAAAAGAGAAGAAACAGAGTGAAGGTTATAGTTCATGATCTACAGGTTGTCAAGCTATCCAATTTCATGGCACCTTTTAATGTTACGTTCCACTGGAACTACTAAGAGATGCAAATTTTCACATCAGTGTAAAAAGTTGGAAGGTTCAAAGCATATTCAATATTCATAGGTGAGTGAGTATAAGCTGATGTGACTGTTTCACTTGATGTTTTTGACTACGTTCATGGTTGTATGGTATCTCTTATTAGTCTAAAGAATATTAAAATCCAGGGATGTAGTAATTTCTTTAAAATGTAACTGAAATGTTATTCTCTAAATTGGTTCATTCACTGAGGATTATTTACATCTAAAAATTTTGGGGCGCTCAGAATTTTTAATTTTAGAGCCTTAACTGTTTCACAATAGGGTTTGCCTTTAGCAAAACTCTTCCTTTGTTCTTTATCATTGGGCAGGAAAATGCCAAATCTTCTAAGATAAGTAACTCCCTGAGAAGTCACTTTTGGATGTAATTCTTATATGTGTGATATACACATATCTTTGCTGTAGAAAAAGCAATGTCCCTGAAAGCGTTTTACATATTATTTTGACATAACATTATTTTGGCAAGGTTTCATCCTGCTTCAACCTTCTAAAAGCTTGGTATTTATCCAAGGCCTATCCAAGCCATTTTGGTAGTCAAAAGAGAAAAGATATGTAAGTTCCAAAGGCATGAAACTCCTTAGAAATTGATATATTTGGTGTTTGGTTGATACAGTCTGGTGTTTGCAGAGTCTCTAGAGAGTTTCCCTGAGATAGCTAAACATAGGTTGGATGGACCATTCCTTCCTTCTCTGGCAACTGAATGAGCTAGGGGGAAACACAGATCACAACCAGAATTTTTTAGAATCTCCTTTAATCTTTAAGTTACTATTAACAAAATGAAGCTGCTCTTGTTAGTGGCAGGCAGCTGCTCACACAGTTCTTTGCTCACAAGCTTCAACAACACACTACACACTAACTTGGTTACCTGCTAGAGTACGGCAGGGAGGACAGCCCCAGCTATTTACTTAGAAGCTCAGAGTTAGGTTGTTCTGTAGCAGGTAGCAGAAAATAGCCTTAGTAATGCAAGATCACCATTCAATCATGCAGATACCGCTCATGAAAGAAAGATGGAAGCCTACACTTTTCTTTTGGTACCTGCAGAGTATATGTGTACTACCGTCTATGTATTATCAAGACAAATGCCTGATAACCGCTAGATGTATGACAGTATCTTTCACAGTCAATATTATATAAAGAGCATGCAAGATTAATGATCCAGCAGATGTAGTCTATAGCAGCTGGCCCAAACTTACATTTTCCTTCAAAATATGTATAGCGATTACAATGCTTTCACATAAGAGTACTTTGGGAGGATCATAGGGTGAGTGTAGGGTCCTAAGCACCAAGATTTTCCTTACGAATCTGATTCCCACTTGATGATATAGGCACAATGTACTTAAAACCATCCTCTTTTGCAAAATATTTAAGTTCTTAATGATTACTTGTGATTTCATTCCTGTCATTGTCAAAGTTGGAATCCATGTTCTAGTCTAGATACCAACATTGCAGACCGGCTTTCTTGTTTCAGATTCTTGAAGCAAACTGATGTAATAATGGGAATAATAATCCACAAGGAGGGTATAAGTGTTTCTTCAGTATAAATAAAGCTATGCAAATCTTGCAGCATAAATTGGACAATTCTTCTTGGGCAATGCATTTTCACAGAGAGCTTAAGATTTTGATTTCTTATTTGTTATGGTATTGTCTTTATATATTTTTAGGTTTCAAATTTCTTTCATTTAATTTGTTTTTATTCAGTTTGTTCTCTTAAGCTGCATTTTTGTTTTCTTTATATATGTCTTTTGTTTCTGTCTTCTTAAGTGCTTGTGATGACTGACTTAGAGTACATTTAACTAATGTTGTACAACTTTCCTAAGCTACATCTGAGTGATTCATATGGACTTTTGCAGCTGAGGCAAAGATGGGAAGAAATTAATTTCTAAAGTGGAGTTCATATTTTCATAGAACAGTCATTTAGAAGGAGTCGAATTATGTTTTTAGGATTAGGTATTTCTTCAGCACTGACTGCCTGAGTAACTTGGGGGAACCCTCTCAGACATTTAGCAAGTATAAGCCTAAAATTAGATGAGATAGATCCAACTTTAACAAATTCTGTGATAAAGTGCTGTTGATGCTGATGCATCTAAAATCATTCCTGGTGATCAGAACCTTCCTTGATTGCTGCTGCCATCTTTATGCAGCCTGTGGCTATTCTGGGCTGTGCTGCTTCCTCTCTGCAAAAAAAACTTAGCTTTGCTTCTTTGGCATTTAAGTTCGAACATTTACAGCAGTTCCAGTTAAAGGCAGACACTGTAATGGTGTCTTATTCCACATCTACTCTGGTACCTGTTTCTTGCCAAAAAGGCTAAGATCTTAGTATTGTGTGCACTTCCTGTGTGCTAAATGGCTGTGGGGGAGCCTAATTTTCTTCTGCAGTGCAATTCTCCCTTTTACCTTGCCAGAACATGGCTGGGCTAAGTGGACTGCACTGGCTTCTAATTCACTACGGTTTAGTGCCTTACATTGACCTCTTCTAGTGCCACTCTTTCACTCTTGGGCTATTGAGGCCCATTAAAATCTGATCCCATGCAGAGCCTAAAGATTCATCAAAGCTCAATATTTAACTCAAAAACACAAAAATCTGATTAGAATATTTTATATTCTTACTTTTTCTTGCTTTATGAATTTAAAGAAGGATCTTTTGAAAGCTTTATTCTTCTTAGGAATGCAATGATCTGCAAACTTCTGTGGCATTATCTAATAACTTCTTGTTCCTGACCTAACTGAAGGTAGTTACATGTCTCCAAGATAGCAATTCATTTTTGAAAATATATTTATGCAATTTCTTTCTGTGACTCTTTTCGCCTTCATGAAGAAATTAATGGTTGTGGTTTTTTTCAGGACTTATTTCACCTGCAGTCCCAGTCCTGTGTTTGAATTCTAAATTGCTTCCACATTTTAACTGCTTTTTTTCCATGCCAGCATTTCAAGATTCTCCCTTCTGGTTCTGCCCTTTCTGTGCTTTTTGCTCTACCATCACAGTTAGTGAGTTTTTTTGAGGTGCTTGTGAATGAAAAAGGACTGTAACGTACAGTTAAGCTGCCAACATGGATAAAAAGCAAGCTTTTAAAATGGAGAGATAAGACCAGTGGACCAAGTTTTTGTATATTACATCTTCTGTGAACCAGGAAGGTAATTTTAAGCAGCCATTCAAACACTTTGGCTACGCATTGCCTCCTCAGGTCCCTGAAGCTGCCTAAGGTTACTTTTCAAAAATCCATTATCCTTATTTTCCACACACTATTAAACAAAATTACCAATTGTTATATATCTATGCATTATAAATACTTGAGGGATTATTTCTTCAGCACAGTGAAATGAAAATATCTTAATTTTGGGGAAATACAGTAGCTCTATGCTTTAAGCAGCTCCAAAATTATTAAGCCAGTTTATTTTACTCCAGAGGGACAATGTTCTGAGCTCACTAATGAGCTTATTTTCCTTTAGTAGAAAATTAAGGTTGTAAGTATTAGTAAGACTATTGCTGCGTTTGTTATTTCTTTATGTTTATATCAGAATAATTCATTGGCTAAAGTACAATTAAAATCTTATCTTTAAAAATATGAGCTTGATATATGAGATATGTACTTAAAATACTGTAAAATTCTCTACAGAATTACTGGACTTCTACTTTGTTTTACTCTAGAGTTGTGTTCCTCTGGTTTATAATCAATATATATAGATTTTGAAATAAATCAGTAGAATGCTTTCAAGCTATATTTCACATTTTCTTCTGTATAATTACTGGCAGTCTGTATTACAATCCCTATGGGCCTAAAGAATCACAGTAGTTCAGATGATGTCTCCAATTTGTTCTGCTTCTGACAACGCTCTTCACAGACGCTCTGGCTATATCAACACTAGCAAATTAAATGTTCCAAGTACCGTTCTCTGCCACTGAAGCTGTTAGCAAGCAACAGTTAAAAGTTTAGCCTTGAAATTTGGAGGGAGGATGGCAGAGGCACACTTCTTTCAAACAATCACGAATTCTTTGGGAGATCTGTTGTGTGTCCTGGACCAAAAATCTGCTAGGATCTGGTAGATGGTTCTCTCCTGACTTGTATAGAAACACAGAGACCTGGAATATCTTCTGATGTGGTATAGATTACAGCTCTGAACTTCAGCTGCAAACATGTTGGGCCTTTTCCTCGCTTTCGCAAAGGTGGGAAATAATTCTACTCTAAATGTGTACGGTTTTTTCCTGGCTTTGAGGTAGGGTTTGCATCAGTCTGTTTCTCTTTAACCTCCTGCTCAGGAGAAGTGCCAGTGGCTGTGCAACATAGATTTTGCCGGGGCTGAATCTGGTATATTCAGAGATTTATACATACCTTTCCAGAACTCCTCTGATCCATCCTTTAACAGCCTTAGGCTTCTGAGGAAGCTATAGATGACAGGATAGAATCTACTTTCAGAAATTTCTACTATATGCAACTGTTGTGCATACATGCAATACTGGTTTAGCAGGAGAAAGTGTAAGCTTGGATGTGTAACCTCATGTAGTCATGCTAAGAAAGGCAGAAGAAGGCATTAAAAACTCTAAAAATAGGAATTTCAATTGAAAAATTGACATCATTCTAATTATACTGAGGTAAATATCACTGAAACTTTGACTCCAGACAACTTTAGCTGGTGGGGATTCCTGCTAGGCAATACAATCTACTCTTGTCAGTGTGAACATCTTGTCTTGCAGTGTCATTGTGCTGGGCTCGGTGCTGACATCCATGCTTACCAAGTGGGAAAAGCAAAAGTCAGAAAGGTTTTATTGAGGATTAGGAAGTTCCTGTGGGACTGGACCCCACTGCTGCCTAGGGGAGAGCTGTCCCTGCATTTGAGTGAATGTCTGAAAAATAGCGCTGGACGTCCAGTGAAATGTAAACAATTTAATGTTACATAGGCAGCTAACTACTAGTTATGAAACACAACAAATGGTGCTCTTAGGCTACCTGTTTTATTCCTTATGCCACCTCACTATTAGTGATAATGTGTTCTGCAAGAAGGGAAAGTGCTGAGGAAATCCTGTGGGAGTTGCTCGTATAACTGACATTACAACTTTACCATTTCAAGCACAGTCATTGAATATGTCTGTCTAACTGCTAAAGTCAGCCTACTTCTTGAAATGCCAGTGCACTACCAGTAGCATAAAAATATTTGTATTTTTATATTCATCCATTGCAGCTAATTTTAAGTAGCTGCTTCTCCTGGAAGACCAACTGTAGAGCAAGTATCTAGTCTGAAACTACCCTAACTCCAAGTAGCCCTAGAAGAATGATTTTGAATAGGTGCTTTGGGGACTCCCTCTCTCTAACAAGACCAATTCCTGTGACAGGTTAAAAGCTCTTTTGTGGTAATGTCAGTCCAATCCTTTAAACATGAAATTTGAAATATATATATTTTGAATATATTATACAAATATATGTATATACACACATATTTCAAAAATATTTGAGATGTAAACTTGAAATATATTATGTATTCCAAATTCAGTGAATAAATTGAATATATTCCAAATATATATATATAAACCTATGTATATTTACATTTTTATATTATCACATTTATTTATTCAGCTTTTTGTCTAATAGGTGCGTATTTCTTGAACAGATACAGCAGCTGGTCTCTTGAGAAGAGAAACACTATGCTATTTATAGAAAAATATTAATACAGCAACTCCTTTCATTTAATGCCCTTGGCTAATTTTTGCAAGCATCTCTGTTTTCAGTATGGGAATTTCTTTAAAAGAGCAGTGTCAAAGCAGAAAATTTTCAAACCATAGAATTCACAGCTGAACAGTCAAACCTGCAGCAGCAACTCAGAAATATGTGTGGAAGGAGGATCCTATCTGCCACTAGTTCTCTAAAAATAAAGTACACAAGAAATAGCTATGAACACTTATTTTAAGCAACAGAAGTACAAATATGTAGAAAGAAATAGGAAAGCTCCTTAAAAAGAACGCTTTATTCCTAATGAGGGATTTGTAATTTTTCTGCCTCTAAATCTGAGACCAGATATTTCTTCTCCTGTTGTTTGTGCTTCCTCACTTCTCCCACACTTGTCTGTGTGCTTTGCTCCTTCCTTTCTGTGGTGGTTTGAAAAAAAAAAGATAATTTTTTACCTGCAAGGATTTTTACAATTTCCAGCAGGCATAGTTTCCTTCAGGTCTTTACCTGCAAGGATTTTCACAGCTTCCTGTAAGTACAGCTCCCTGCAGACCTGGAGACCCAATTAGCTGGCTAATTTTAAGATAGACACTCTGTGTAACCACTTAAAAAACTAGATACGCCTTTGTGATTTAGTTTTTAAGAGAGGAGAAATTCACAATTCTCTCTCTTGCTTCCGGCTTTTGAAGAGAGCAGAACCCGTGTGACCTGCCAGGCTGGCTAGGCCCGACTGGGCTGGGCTGGGCCCAGGCCGGGCCCTCGGTGGGGCTCTCCCCTGCTCCGCGGGGCCAGGCTGGGCTGGGCCGAGCAAGGCCCATTCCGAGGGGGCTGGGTACCGCTGAGGCTGCAGCTCCCCTGCTCCCACTCGCTTCTCCAGGAGTGCCACCGCTGCTCAAATGCCACAGGTCCCCTGCGCTCCACACCGCCCCGCCATGGGAATGGAATACAGCAGCTCTGGCTGCTGTCCAGCAGAGATACACCTCTTTGAGTGCACAGATAGACTCATAAAAGAGTGAGGACACAGAAGGAACCAACACCAAGGCACCAAGGACAGTGAAGAAGGGCCTAAAAGTCCAGAGAGAGGAGGAGGAGAAGATGCTTTAAGCTGAAATTCTTTCTGTAAAGCCATGGTAATGGACTAAGATATATTAAACCTTGTAACTCATATATAAATTGGGGGATGCATGTTCTAACTGCAGCTTAAACAAAGGCACTCATACTGAAGCAAACAGAAGTTAAAATAACTGTGGTATTGGGGAACCTTACCACAGAGAAGAAAACCCTTACCTCTGGGTAGAATAATAGAGGGAAATTTTAAAACCCTTGCCTCAGGGTAGAATAATAGAGGAAAACCCTTACTCCAGGGATAGGAGAAGTCTTGGTTCCAGAGAGAGAAAACCTTTTGCTTTCCTACCAGAACAGCTCATCCTTAAAATAGTACCCCAATATAAAGATGAGTCCTCGAAAGCAGTTATGGAAAGACCTGCGTGTCGAGGAAAGGAACTGTCACACTAGGAACAGATATCCTTTTCCAGGCGGCTAGTTCACTTGTGATATTGAAACCACAAAAGAACTGTGTTCTTGTGGAAAAAGTCTCCATGGCGGAACAGGAGAGTCTTCTCTCCCAACTGAACTGATGAAAGACCCTTCTAAAGGTGGTAAACGAACTGAAAGTCTCAGATTTTGTCTCTTTATGTTGTTGGTGGGAAAGAATTGATGAAGTGGGGGGAGGAGATATATCTGAAAGTTTATTTTAACTCTTATTTTTTTCTTTTAGTTTTGTTATAAAACTATCTTTTTACCTTTAAAGTTTTAGGCCTGCTTTGTATTTCTCCTAATCCTTACCTCACAGCAAAAATAAGTAAGTTAGTTTAGTCAATGCACTGGTGTTAGGCCAGAGTAATTAAGCCTCTACATTACGTTAACGCCTGGTGTGCCCAACGAAGTGAAATCACTACATGGATTGGTGTTTCCTCCCAGTTAACGAACCTAACCTGCTTCACTTTCCTTGCCTGCAGACCACTGTCATTGCCATCCCACTCTCTGCCTACCTTACAGTTCTGGTCACATCACTGTTGCATGTCAAGCTGCCACATTAAATTCAGATTGGTAGCATGACTTTTTTATTAAATGCTTTTTTATGGATTAGCAATAAGCTTCCTTTGAAGTTTTTGATGTATCTTATTTTTCCTAATTGTTGCAATGTAATAAGATGCATATAACAACCGAAGGGGATTAAATGAAATTTTAGATCATACTGTAAGACTAACATTCTTTTGTTCCACGAAAGAAAGTTTGATATGTAGTTTGGTCACCCTTTTAGAAATGAGCCTGATTTTTTTCTATACATCTGTAATACTTAAATGCCATATTGTATACTTGCCAATATTGCTTATTTTTGGTGAGTTTTTAGAGATAAATAGATAACTTTGTGTTTCGTTACTTACTGAAGTCTTCTTTTTCACCTTAGCAAGAAGCATAGGCAAAATTATTACAGCACCTCAGTCAAAGCAAGGACTAATTAGATGCATCACTGTTTTGTGAAGGGGTAGGAATGAGCAAAACTGAAGTCTGAAAAAGAAATCCTAAACAACAAATCAGGTTTCATAACAACGTTGTACTAATAAAAGCGGTCATCTAAGTTTCTTCTTTGAGCAGAAGGACATCTCATGTTTCAAAATCCTGTGGGGGACAGGTCAGAAACCACAAGAGGCTTCACCCACTGCATTTGGTCCCAAGTTCATGATAAGGAATGAGACAGTCAGAGACAGCTTATCCTTATCTAATTAATTCAGGGCAGAATGTATTGCAAGGACTTATGTACCTGACTTTCCTTTTTCAAGATCACAACAATTTTCATCAGTTCTGGCTTTTCACAAGCTTGCTGGCCTGACCAGCTAAACTATGCCAGAGCAGTTTTTATTTCTTACTGAAATAAATAGTTCCCAAATATGTCAGTGACTGTAATTATAGTTAAATATACTTTAATGCTCTGGAATTATTTAATTCATAAAACAAGGCTAAACATGGTCCCATTTAATTTCAGACTTGAAAAAGGATTTGATTCTTAAACCTTATGAAATTTCTCTGGTGGACTGTGATCACCACCCAACAACCAATTTAATATACAATTTTTTAAAATTCTAGAATATGAATTAAAAATTACACGACTTGTTAACAAAATTTTTTCAGCACCTCTTGGTATGAGTCTGAGAGGTTACATATGAAAATGTATCTGAAACTGTAGACTAAGAGAGAAAAACATAATCAAAGTTGCATTCTCTCTATAGAGACAGTTGTTTAAGTGTAAGGATCTATGGTATGATACAGCATATATTGTTGCCATTTTTCTAGTGATCATTCAATATAATAATTTTTTCCAGGTTTATATGCATTTTTAGTAGATTAATTTTTATCTTTTTATGTGTGTTCTTGACTACTGCAAAGATAAGATGATGGAGGGCTGCAAAAGCCCAATAGTAGCAAAGGAACAAAAAGGCCTGGGGAAATGAAGGCTTGACTTTGTCTCTTCCTTTGAGGCTCACTGAAGTGCTCAGTGAATCCCCTGCTCAGCTGCTGTCAGGATGGCAGCAGCAAAGACATGGTGAAAAGATCTGGGTTGGAGAGGTCTTCACTCATTCTGGAGTGTGAAACTGCTGTCTACCTCAGGGCCTATTCACACCACTCATCTCACAGCCTCAGATGCAAACCTTTTACAATTTTGTCTGAAGAATGATTATTCCATTTTGTAGCAGTGGAGTTGAAGGAGGAAATTCAGGGAATAAAGACGGTACTATCAATGCCAAGCTGGAGGAGAAAGGAGTTTGTCTGGGTAAGGGTAGCTGCAGCCCATGCCTTTTTCCTCTGAAATCTCCCTCCTTCAGGGATCACAGGAAAAGGGTGAGCATGAGCCCTGACTGTGTTGAGTGAAGTCCCACACAAGGTTGTACCTCAGCTGGTCAGAGCACACAGGAAGGTAGTCATGTCTCTGTTTTCCTCTCCACTGAGTGGAGAGCAGCTGAGATGATACGGGGACTATATAAGGTTAATTGCTAACTGATCATATTAGTTTCTTGTGACAAAGTGAAAAGAAAAAGGCCACTGATAACAAGAAACAACCATAACTTAATCCCTGCTTTTCGCAATGACCGGTTTACCTAGCCTTGAAGTTTGAACTAATGCTGACAAGCCAGGGAACATACACAACAAAGAGAGGTGGAAGTGCAACCCTGAAAGAGAAGACTCCTGCCCACAACCACCAGGTAGCATTGTGCATGTGTGAAGCTCATGTTATGCTGACTAAGGAATATACAAATAATTTCAGGGAATGGCTATGAATATGTATAGGCACATCAGATAACCTGATGAATATGTAACTTGTAACCCCGTATATACCAAATAGAACACTGGGGACAGCACACACACCTTCGGAGGAGAGATCCCCTGTGCGCCCAGCGCTGAATAAACATTCCTACTTTACAACTTACAGGTTGTAGAGTCGTCTTTCCGCAAGTCATTTTGGCACCCCAGGATGGGACCTTGTTCACTTTACTGCAGGACCAACTGAGGAGCAGACATCCTAGGCACACGCCCCAGGAATCTCTGGAGGAGCTCTGCTCCTCAGCTGCTCACTGCAGGGGCAGACAACGACCATCTACAATCGCGGACAAACGGTATGTTCTCATTAAGGTAGCCTGTAAGTCGTATGTGTGACTGGGGCAGCTGGTAAATTGCACAGAGACGTCTGGCGTACAGCACAGTCCCTGTAAGAGATCTGTAAGGTCGCAAGGCGCCAGGAGCTGGCTAAAGGAATTCGCTGACCAATAGGGCGGCCGCTAGCAATCCTGAGGGTGGATCGAGTGAATCCAGGGGGTGCCAGGAGCTGACTAAAGGGGATTCGCTGGGAGGATATTAACCCTAGATTAGGAACAACCCGCCCCAGAGGATTTTGATTTCCCCAAGCAGAGAGGAGTCCTCTGTTTTGTGTGCAGGATTATTGGCTCTTCAAATTCCCAGGAATGGCAGCCAGCTTGGGTATTATTAAAGTGTAAGATCTGTGAAAGAAGGTGGTATTGCTCATCTAACAGGCAAAGAGCTGCATGCCCTGGATATCTCCCATGTACCTCAGAACGCTGTAACCAAGAGGGAACACAACAGGAATCATATATTGTGAAGTTTGTGTGTGGTAGGGAAAACTTAGTCCCTGAGATCTGGGATGTATAGGAGGAGGATTGGGAAAAAACTGTAGAGGACTGTGGGAAGAGATTCGGGTAGAAGCAAGAAAGGAGAGGAAAAGTTAAGGAAGAGACTAACTAAGGAAAAAAAGAGGAACGGAATGGGGAGCAGCCAGGCCCTCTTCGGATCTCAGTGGTCGTGGGGTTCCACCGCAGAGCCCTGGAGGCGGCCATGGTTTCGGTGTCACCAGGGCTATGTCCTTCCCAAACACTGGGCTCTGGGGAGGGAGCAGAGGGGCGCCTCTCCCCATTGCCCCTGCCCTGGGGCTCCGGTGGGTGGGGGGAGTGTGTCCTGCCCCGGCACCTGTAAGGTCCTGCTGCCTCCACTCCTCTGGGACAGGTCTCGCTTTCCTTCGCTGCCTGACAGCAGACGGAAAAGTAGCTTTTCCCCTGGCATTTCGTGGAGTTTGCCTGGGGAAAGCTAAGAACAAGGCATGGCCAGATCAGAGCCTAAAAATGGCACTTGGAACAGGGATTGAGAAAACTGGTGACACTAGCCGTGGCAGAAGATAGAAGAGGACAGTTCTCTGGAAGGGGGCCACATAGACAAAGGCCACCTTGGCTAGGAAAGGATCAGTGTGCAATATGCAAGAAATATAGGCATTGGAAAAATGAATGCAAGGAAAGAAGGTGGAACAATCACAGCAAGAAAGTGATAGCCCATGTAAAGAAGAATTGATGGAAACCTGAGGAATCTACCCTAGAGGACTCACTGGTTATAGTGAAGCTAGGGAAAAAAGAAGACAAAGTGGAATTTATAGTTGACACAGGAGCAACATACTCAGTCTTGAATCAGGCTTTAATGCCCCTGGGAAATAACTATGTCATGGTAAAAGGAGTCACTGGTCAAAGTGAAAAAGCGTATTTTTGCAAACCTTTAATGTTGGGTATTTGCACAAAAACGGCCATATGAACGATCCAAACTTTGCTGGGTTGAGAGGCCTAGGGGGCCTGTAACAGGGCTGCATACCTGAAGGCAAAGGTATTGTCCGAGAATAGAAAACTGACCTCGGCAAGAAGATAAGAAAGCATTACGTATATGAAGAAGTAAAGAAGTTTTACCGATTTGCTATTTGTAATAACCAATAATAGAAGAATATTATGTAGGTAGACAGTATACGTAACCAATAGACATGAAGCACTACATATATAAGGGGGCTATTTTTAACAATAAATCAGCATTCTAATAGTCATATTGATTATGTGTGAGTGTCCGTGACTCTCCATGTTGCGAAAATCCACTTTACTTTAAAATATAAATTGGGAAAACAATGGGGCATTCACTGATTTTTGTACATGCCCAACTCCCCAAAGGCACTCTTGGGGAGCGACTTATTGGAACAATTGGGTGCAATTATTAAATTCGAAAAAGTAAAAATTACTCTGGAGGTAAATGATCATCAGTATGTACGTATTTTGAGCCTTGTTTTAACTAATATACCTACTGTGAGAAAAATCAGTGAGGAAATAATGAATCAGGTGTTCCCTGGGGTATGGGCCACTGATGTACTGGGAAAAGTGAAAAATGCTTTACCCATAATGATCAAACTCAAGGAAAGAAAACAGCCAGTCAGGATCAAACAATATCCCCTCAAGAAGGAGGACAGAGAAAGAATCCACCCAGTAATAAAAAAGTCCTTACAATTAGGGTTATTAAGGGAATATAAGTCCTATTTTAATACACCTATATTATCAGTTCACAAAACTGACAGATCACACCGGGTGGTTCAAGATTTACAAGCAGTAAGCAAAAAAACCGAGGATCTTTACCCAGTAGTGGCGAATCCATATACCCTGTTAACTGTGTTGACACCTGAACTAACTTGGTTTACTGTCTTAAACTTAAGGGATGCCTTCTTTTGCCTCCCTCTCCATGAAGCCAGACAGAAAATTTTTGCATTCGAGTGTGAGAACCCTAAAAGTGGGCGTAAGACCCAACTCACTTGGACGGTGCTACCTCAAGGGTTCAAGAATAACCCCACAATATTTGGAAATCAGCTTATGAAGGACTTGGAGTCCTGGACAACACCACTGGAAGAAGGAAAATTGGTGCAGTATGTAGATGACATTTTGGTAGCCACCCAAACAGACAAAGCTTGTATCACACAGACAGTAAGCTTATTGAACTTTTTGGGACTCCAGGGATATCAGGTATCTATGAAAAAAACCTGGGTAGTGAAGCAAAAAATGATCTACTTCAGCTATGAAATTAGTGCTGGACAAAGAACTTTGAGGCAAGACCAGAAGGAAGCAATATGCCAAACTCTGAGACCCCAAACAGTAAAGGAATTACCAACTTTCCTGGAAATGGCTGGGTGGTGCCGACTGTGAACTTACAATTAGAGATTATTTGTAAAACCTTTGTATACACTAACCACTACTGAGCAGAAGAATCTACTATGGACGAAAGGAACTGTGCAAGCCTTTGAACAACTGAAAAAGACCCTAAGGTTGGCCTCAACTTTAAAACTCTGAGATGTGAGTAAACCATTCTTCCTTTTTTCTCATGAAAGACAAGGGATTGCTCTGAGAATACTAGCACAAGGTTTGAACCCATATCATTGAACAGTTGCCAACTTTTCCAAACAACTAGATGCCACTACTAAAAGCTGTCTTGGATACCTAAAAACAGTTGCAGCCGTAGTGCTAGACATCCAGGAGACGTGAAAATTTACTTTGAGCCAGAAAATGACCGTACTAGTATCCCATATGATATCTGCAGTACTGGAAGCAAAAAGTAGACTCTAAATTTTCCCACAAAAGTTCCTAAAATACCAGGCTATATGGTAAAACAAGACAATGTGGAAATTGTAGTTACTAACATTATCAACCCAACCTCTTTCCACAGCAAAAATACAAGAGAGCCAGTACACCACAATTGCCTGGAAACTATCGAAGCTACATACTCAGGCCATCCAGATCTGAAAGACGATCCCATGGAAGATGCAGAGACCTAGTTTACTGATGGAAGCAGCTACATCCTAAGTGGTAAAAGACATGCTAAGTATGCCATTACCACCAGTCAAGAAGTAATAGAATCAGGACCTCTGCCCACTAATACTTCTGCAAAAAAGGCAGAAATAATTGCCCTAACGCGTGCTTTGGAACAGACACAAGGTAAAGATGTGAGCATTTATACAGACTCAAGGTATGCATTTGGAGTTGTACACGCACATGGAACAATCTAGAAAAAGAGAGGACTGTTAAACTCACAGGAAAAGAATATCAAGCATACAAAAGGAATCTTGAAGTTACTAAAATCAGTCTAACTACCTGGAAGGGTGGTAATCATGCACATTAAGGCACACCAAATGGTGAACTCAGAATTGGAAAGGGGGAATGAACTGGTGGACAGAAAGACAAAACTAGCAAGCAGAAGAGAAGTAAGAACAGACGGGGCTTTAATTCCTTATGGGCAAATCTCCCTAGAAGTTAAGCCAGAATATACCAAAGAAGATCAAAAATTGATCCTGGATCTAGGAAGGTCATACAATAAAGAGGAGTGAACTGTCACACCACAAGAGAAACTGATTATTCCCTTTTATTTAGTGTGGTCCTTGGTAAGGGAGAAACATAAAAAAAAGCATTGAGGGGAAAAAGCCCTATATAAACACCTAATTAGAGAGATCGCAGCCAGAACCACTATGAGACAAGTAACTCAAGAGTGTGACCTTTGCCTCCAGACTAATCCCAAAAATACCCCCAAACCAGAAATGGACCAAATTGAAAGAAGTAATGGTCCTGAACAACAATGACAGATTAATTTTTCGGAACTCCCAAGAAAAGCGGAGGTGTAGATACTTATTAGTATTAACTGATACCTTTTCAGGTTAGCCAGAGGCATTCCCTACCAGAACAGCCAAAACTCAGGAAGTAACCAGAACATTAATACAAGAAATAATACCACACTGTGGAGTTCCAACAACCATATCCTCTGACAAGGGACCACATTTCATCTCAAAAGTGGTACAACAGATTAGTCACCTTTTGGGTATAAAATGACAACTTCATACCCATATTACCCCCAGCTGAGTAGCCAAGTGAAAAAGATGAACCACTTAATCAAACAACAAACTGTAAAATTGGGACAAAAAACTAACCTAGCTTGGCCCAATATCTTCCTCTGACTCTCTTACACATCCGAACTAAGCCAAGAACCAGGGAAAAATTAAGTCCCTTATGAAATTGACCCGTATGTAATACGGAAACAAGCCAACAGCAATCAATCCAAAATGGTCTCTTAAACGCGGTAAACTACTAATGCAAAGCAGTGTTTCCAAAATTCAACCAGCATGCTCTCCTCTCTTACAAACATCCTTTAAAAACTAGACAATTTAGCTACGGAAACAAATACCCTTCAAGAGCAAAATGCGATGAAACTTAACCGGAGTATTAAGAACAGAGTTAAAGACCTTAAATAAAATTGACTCAAAAATATGAATAAATAAATTTGCCACCATAACTAGTGATTTGGCAAAATTAAGACAACCCCTGAAGTCTTCTCTATTAGAAACCAGCCAGTAAATGTCCTCAAAAGTATTACTAGAGTAAAAAAAAGTAAAAGAACAGAACCACAAATTAATAGTAAATGCACTCAGTGTAACCCAAAATAATGTGTCTCTAACACTTAGTTGTATACAAACACAATTATAGATACAGTCAATAACTGTCTTAATTATAAGGGAAAGTAATGAAGACACTTTCCCCATCGAAATTCAGAAAGTTGTCTAGAACAGTGCCACCAGCTTCGAAAGAGAACTCCAGCCTTGGTGAACCCTAATAAACTTTACCTATAACCCTAACACTAATGTAGCCACAATCTTCATATTGACCATACATAATACCTCAATTTATGTAATCAACCCCATTATTACAATAAGATTAAATCATAAAAGAATAGTACCCTATCCTTCTGAACACAAAACATCAGCACAAATGGTAAACAGAAAGTGGCAAACTATAAATTTAAAATCTTGTGTTACACCAAAACAACAAGGGTTTATTTGTGAAAGTAATACAATTGATAGTCAAGACATATGCCTTGATACTAAACAAAGACATTTATCACTTTAAAATCCATCCAGACACTAATCAAAAAATTGCACTTGTATATATTGGTCAAAGTTCTGTGTGTTTGAGAACTACTTACACTTCTGTAACAATAGATGAAATAACTATAGATAACAAAAATCACTCTAATTTTTGTATTTGTAATTTTGTTAAAATTATTGGGTATAACTTTTCTTACTGAACACCATTCATGTCCCACCAATTAGTAAAATCTAATTATACAGTGTTTCACAAATTGTCACCTGTACCCATTAAGATAGACCTTACGTTAATAAAACAATTAATGAAACATCAAAATTTGATCAAAATTTTAAAAAAAGTACAAAAAAAAAAGAAAAAACCCTGAATAACAATTCATCATTGGCGCAATGCCCTGTGTGCCCAGCAGACACAAGCACCACGCTGTGGGGAAGTCTCTGGATTAGAGGTCCCGGTAGGCAGTAGGCAGACAGCCAAAGGCCACCTCCAGGCAGGTGAATGAATGCGCTCAGGCTACAATAAGGAAGAGGGGGACTCTGACCAATCTCTGTACCAGCAAGTTTATTGCCAATGGTAGATTGGGTCAAGAGACAAGCACACAATGGGAGCAGGGGCAGATAAAGGGCTCAGGGAGTGGGTGGAGTTTACAGAATCAACCAATAGGGTAACAAGAAGGAGGGGTTTACAATCTAATAGATGGTAACTGGGTCCGATGGAGATTATACAGAGGAGGGTTCAAATTTTTCAGACAAATCAGTAACTCAGTAACACAGAATTCTGTGGAAGGAAAGGAGGGTCTTAATGGGATGGACACGGGAGAGAGAGAACTGGGCAATCAAGGAGGGGAGGGAAATGGTTGACAATCAAACTAGGGGCAAACCATTAGAAACATAACACAGGGGGATATTTTAGGTCAAACCATTACATAGAATTATTATAACCAAACAAATAACATCCTCATGCAACACATCATAACACACACACGCAAAAGAACCCCAGGATCCTACAAAAAATAAGACAAGAGGCAAACCACAATTAATAAAATATACACTTCAAATAGTCACCTACTACAACTAACATTTTAAATACATTACGTCACCCCATCATTATTCTTTTAATATTAGTTAGTATTAACCTTNTTCTTTTAATAGTGGTTAGTGTTAGCCTTGTTTTGTCCATTTGCATTATTTGTTTGGAACTGGAAAATGCTAGTACAAATAGCAATTTTGACTTCTTTATCAAAGACACATAGTAAAGTACTAAAAGATATCTGTCGTAAAAAATTGCTAGAAGAAAAATTTATCTATTAGTAAAAGAATTTACTAAACATATAAAAAAAATTAATATGAAAACTATATAAAGTTAATTGCTAACTAACCATATTAGTTATTTACTTACTGAGACAAAATAAAATGTACTTACCAAGATAGAGTAAAATGTACTTACCAAAACAAAGTAAAGAAACCAAAGCCATTGATAAAAAGAAACAACCATAACTTAATCCCTGCTTTTCCTGATGACCAGTTTAACTAGCCTTAAAGTTTGAACTAATACCGACAAACCAAGGAACATACACAACTAAAAGAAGTAAAAGTACAACCCTAAAAAAAAGACCCCTGCCCACAACCACCAAGTAACGCTAGCATGTGTAAAACTCATGTTATGCTAACTAAAAAATATACAAATAATTTCAAAAAAAGACTATGAATATATATAAACATATCAGATAACCTAATAAATATGTAACTTGTAACCCCATATATACCAAATGGAACACTGGGGATGGCACATACGCCTTCAAAAGAAAAATCCCCCGTGCACCCAGCGCTATGTAAACATACCTACTTTGCAACTTGGAGCTGTAGAGTCATCTTTCCACAAATCGGAGAAGTGAGAGGACACCACTGCCAGCTGAGCCTCACTGTAGGTCTGCCACAATTTGATTCTTTAGCTGGGATTCATATGTCTTGAATGATTAGTAGTAACAACTGCTCTGCAACCTCTCAAAAGGTGCTAAAATAGTCCTTTTGAGCAAAATTGTTGTTCTTTGAGATCAAAGCACTTCCTCACATAGAGGTATATAGACCAAGGCTAAAATAAGATAATTTTCTACTGTTGTTTTCATGACTCCACTTTACTACAGGAAGTACCTAAAATGCAGTGTTGCAGTGATTCAAATATTTGGGAAGATCTCATTTGGACCAGCAGGAGACCATGAAGAATCAAATAAAATACACAAAGACATAGTATAACTGAGGAAAATTGGCTTTTAAAGGTCATGTATTTAGCATTGAAGGAGATTGTCACTGAAAAAGGATTTTGTTCACAATATTTTCTTGTCTTTTAGGTATTTGGTGCCTGCTGACCTTGTTAGTGTACCTAAGCAAATGTACATGTCCATGTCAAGAATGTACAAAACCAGCTGAGCATTTATTCACCAATATGGCTGGCAGAATAAACAAAAGAATTTTCTACCAAAAGCAGGTATTTCAGCAAGACATTTAACTGTCTGGCAATCTTATCTCTTTGGATTGCAATATAAGACTAAAGTAAATTGCATTTATAAAGTATATCTTCTCATAAATTGATAGAATCATTTTGGTTCAGGCAGGAATAACTTCAGAAATGACATCCCTGCAGAACCAAAATCTCTGAGCCAAATCTGCCTGAGAGCACATTGAAAATAGGAATAATTATTTTTTCTTTCCTTATCCCATATATTTTTCAGCTTTTCATAAAATAGAATTAAACATTTCTGAGTCTTCAATGACAGCAAACATATAGCTGAAATTTAGGGTACTCCTGTATTTGTCTCAATGGTGTTCCAATTCTGAAAACAAATGGTGACAGAGTCACTGCCAGTATTGCTTATGTATATGAGATTGATTTAGTAAAAAATACATAATTACTAAATGTTGAGAATCATTTAAAAGCATAATTCAAGTCTATGAAATTGAACATACAAATCTGTTTTAAATGGCTGTAATTTAATATTGAATTATTTTGTCTTAAGCATTATGGGATCACAATCTCTGTTTTATTTGGGTAGAATAATTTCAGAATGTTTGAAATTTCTTAGGTATCCAGGTAGTGGTTGTGAACAGTCAAAGGAAAGAAAAAATGCTAGAAATGTGTCACTGAGCAGTTGCTGCAGATTATTACAGTAAGCAAGGGCAGAGGATGTTAAAAGGGCTGCCATAGCATAATAATAATGAAAAAGAACAAATTAACAATGGAATAAAGAAAAGAACTACTGCTGCTATAACTGAAGAACAGCTAGACATCAATGATCTGATGTGTTATAGTGCCACAACGATGGCCAATATTTTTTCTAAGTTCAAAGTTAACCAGGAGGTTCAAGTCTAAAGGAAATCAAACATCACTAGTTCCTCTGTTCATGGAAATAAATATTTTTATTATGAAAAAATTGAGGGAAATAACTGATTTTATTGAATCCAGGGGCTACAAATTTAGGGTATGCATCTGCAGCACTGAAGTAAAATTCCTGTGGTTCAGGCTTTCTCTGACTACATTCTTCAGCCATATTCTCTAGCTACAGTCTTTGATCTGTACACGAAGGTCAAATATCCATACAAAACACTTTTATCCTACCTCAGATCTTGTCAGCAGCAGATATTTAGAGAAAGAGTATAAGAACTATGTGATATCTAGAACGCAAAAAAACTTCCAGTCTTTGAACAAGTTGTGTTTTAGTGAATTTGCAATCCAAAGGTTTATCTGGCTCATTAGCCTTCAGAGGCATGACTGAATCCCATCTTCTATGAGTGTTCCATCCCCTTAAACAGCATATATACTTTTGGGTGAGTTCCTGTGAAAGAGTTCAGCAATTTAGTCATGCAATCTTTGAAAAAACAAACAAGTAAGGAAACCTAATGCCTATTGCACATTTTAAACTTACTCCATGACCTTTTCTTTAACTGCCACATGCTTCTTGTACTACAAAAAAAAAAGGAGTATTCTCTTAATCTTTTACCTTTTCAATATTTTCATTGTATCCCAGATTTAGGGCTTTTTTCTAGGTGCAGAAATCTGTTTCACTGATGGTCTTTCCACATATTACTGATGGTCTTTCCACCTATTGAGTCTGCTCTGTAGCACTGACCACTCTTGCTAACATTTTCATTGTAGAAATAGTTTCAGATTTTAGAAGTTAAAGAATTTTCTTTTGTGCAATACTGATTGTTGAAGTTTCCGTTTTTTGTAGAGGGTTGGATTAGAGACTGGCTAGACAGACTTAACACCCATAAATCCATGGGTCCTGATGGGATGCACCCACAGGTGCTGAGGCAAATGTTCTGCTAAGCCACTCTCCATCATCTTTGAAAAAGCGTAACAGGAGATGTGCTCGATGACTGGAGGAAGACCAGTGTTACTCCCATCTTCAAAAAGGGCAAGAATGAGGACCTGGGAAGCTCCAGTTCTGTCAGCCTAACCTCCACCCTTAAAAACGTGAAGGAACAGATCCTTCTGGAGGTCATCACCAAGCCTGTAGAAGAACAGAATGTCATGAGGAATGGTCAGCATGAATTCACTAAGGAAAAATCATGCTTGACCAATCTGATAGCCTTCTATGATGGCATGGCAGGATGGGTTGACAAGGGGAGAGCAGTGGATGTAGTCTACCTTGACTTCAGCAAGGCTTTGACTCGGTCTCCTATAGTATCTTCATAGGTTAGCTCAGGAGGTGTGGGTTAGATGAATGAACAGTGAGGTGGATCAAGAACTGGCTGAATGGAAGAGGTCAGGAGGTCATGATCAGCAGAGTAGAATCCAGTTTGAAACCTGTAGTCAGTGGCATTCCCGAGGGATCAAAACTGGGGTCTAGCCTTATTCAACTTTTTAATCAACTTTTTAGCAACTTGGATGAGGAGACAGAATGCACCTTCAGCAAGTCTGCTGATGATATGAAACTGGGGGGAGTGGCTGATACACCTGAAAGGGTCTGGAGCATCTTTCTTATGAGGAGAGGCTGTGGGATGTGGGCCTGTTTAGTCTGGAGAAGAGAAGACTGAGAGGGGATCTCATTAATGCCTGCAAATATCTCAGAGGCAGGTGCCAGACTCTTTTCAGTGGTTCCCCGCAACAGGATGAGGAACAATGGCTGTAAACTAAAACTTGACAACTTCCATCTCAACATAAGGAAGAACTTTTTTACAACTGAAGGTGTCAGAGCACTGGAACATCTGCCCAGGGAGGTCATGGATCTTGCTGTCCACAGACATTCAAAACACACCTGGATACATTTCTGTGTCCCCTTCTCCATGTAACCCTGCCTTGGCTTGGGGTTGGACTGGATAATCACCAGAGGTCCCTTCTAACTCTATTCTGTGATCTAGCTCCTGCTACATTATCCAAGAATTGTAGTAGGGAGAAATGAGAAGGAGGAAATATGTGACTCAAAAAAAAAAAATGCTGATGGGCCACCTGCCTCAGAACAGAAGTAAAGGTAGAGAAATTGAAGTTTCCTCTTGAAAAATAGATAGCTTCCAGGCCCATTCATATGGACTTAGGCGAGCTGCCATGGAATAATTACATCTTAATATAGTCACTTGGCTGAAAGGGAGTTGGAGTCCACCTGCATTACTGGCCAATGCCAAAAATAACACTTCTACTTACTTTCAAAAGTTTTACTCCATACTGCAGAAGACAAGCTTTCTACTTGAGATTACCTTTGATCACTAACCAAAATAGTTTATAGTTGACTCTCAATAGCTGTCATATTTTAAACTGTTGTGGTTTATCTTCTATTTTTATCTGGTTCGATTTCTAGTACATATTATTTACCCTCACGGTTCTTGTGAATTTGTAACATTTGTACCGTTATTTAAGTCAGTGTAATTGGTCAAGGTATAATTATTACCGTTGAAGTGTCAGTTATTCTGCATTCAATCCAAAGTGGTACTGTGTCTCAGAGGAGATCTTCCTATGCTTGCCAGCTGTGCCAGGATTTGTGAATCTGGAGTGCATCAGAAATACTTAAAAAATCATACAAAAAGCAGCCCTCGTTAATTAATTAAAAAAGAAGAAAATATAAATATTTGATGCAATGAATACATTTACACAAGAGACTAGAAAATGCTTCAGTGACTTTAATTTGCACCGCAGTTGGCAGTGCAACTAAAGCTCCCCAGCTAACTAAAATGTTATTTGCCATGAAACTTGCATTCATGTATACCCTAAAAATATGTGTATAAATTGAGTTGTGGATGATTTGCTGATAAGCTTGTATTAGGTACTGACAATATTTGCAAGACAGTAAGAGGATGAACGTAAATTGTAGGGGGGAATGGAGGGAAGGGGGAATGCAATGTCTGGCTACTATTCCTTTTCATGCAACCAAGTTAAATTTCTGGACAGTTCAATTATAACTTGTCTAGGCATGGCGTTAAATCTTCTGTGTTCTGCAACATACCCCCAAAATAAGTGACATTTCCACATCATTAGATTTCATTTAAAATAGAATTTCAGGAGCAGAGAATCTGTACTAGATCTATACTAATATCATTAGTTGTTATAGAGTAAAAGAGGGCAGGCCTTTAAGATATGTTAATTAAAATAATAGAAATAACTTCTACTATACTTTTAAACTACTGAAAACTTTACCACATTAAGTACCAAGGCAAGGCCCTTAAAAAGCTATAACACATTTTAAGACTTGTCATAACATTCATGTGTTTTCCAGTGTAGTCATTTAAATTAAAATTGATTTGTCAGACTGTGTAGCTTTTAGGAAGGCTGACTGAATCACAGCCCAAACTTATTCATGGTGAAGAAAAAGGACAGGGAGTAGTTAACAAAATCATCAGATTATTTAGTTTGTAAGGGACCTCTGGATATTTTCTATAAGACCTCCTGCTTGAAGAGGGGTCAGTTAGAGCAGGTTGGTCAGGACCTCATCCTGCAGAGCTTTGGTTGTCCACAAAGTTGGAGAGCCTACAAAACTTCTGGACCATCTGTGACAATGCTTAACCACACTGGGGATGGAAATAGGTCTAGTCAAAATTTCCCTTGTTGCAGCTTGTGTCCATTGCCCCCTGTCCCATTGCTACAAACTTCAAAGAAATATCTGCCTGTTTTGCTCTATAGTCTCCCATTAGATATAGGAAGACCAAAGTAAGGTACCACTGATTGCACAGGTATTTATTTATTTATAGTTGCATTGCAATAACCGCTTTAAAGTTTTTTATTTTATATTTTTAATTTAGCTTCTTGGCTTTGTCAGCCAGAGATACTATGAAATTTTCAGTTCAGAAATCACTCTGACTGTAAACTAAGAAAGCAAAATAGTCTTTCAGATTCTTCTCAATAACTAAGGATTCTGAGGTAGAAACCTCAGAATAATATGTTTTCTGGTTAGCCCATTTGCATTCAACAAGACAAAAATTAAAAATTAGGCTGCTTTGGAAGGCTACATTTAGAAAAAAAAGTAGACTGGAGGATAAGAAAGAAATATGGGAGACCTACATACTACTTAATGAAAAAGAGCCATGTCCCCTCACCAAACAGCCATTAGTCAGTCAGCCACAGCAGGCATTTCTTCTATTGATACCCCTTAGGTGGAAGCTTCTAATAATGCTTTTTGAAGATATATGTATATATGTGTCTAAGAATCTTGTTTATATATGATAACCTTGTATATAAAATACTATTGCTCACTTATAGTGTACTCCTAATAATTGTTAGCAAAATATTTCTCTATCTGAAAAAAACATCCTTATAGAATGATTAAATAAACATTATATTCATTATAAAACAAGTATTATACATCCATGGATTAGCAGAAGTTCTTATTAAAATAAGAAACCAGAAAATTATAAATAGGTAAAAAATATATATGCACATTGTACTATGAAAATAGTATGACATTTGAAAACGTGTTAGAAGCATACAGGCAGAGTGTACCATAAGTCTTGTCCTTTGTCGCATATACTCAGTAGTAATTTAGCACAGAAGACACCCTTTGCTCAAAAGAGAAGGGCTACAGCTTTGCAGCCTGTGCATCTCTATCAACTTGAGCCTATTGCCAATGTCTGAACATTCAGTGATTTAGCAGTTATAGATACAGGCCAGGGAATCAAGGCTGTCAGGGTATATAAATGAAATAACTCATATGTAATGTCCACCAAAGATGGACTAAAATCTCAACCCTGCAGTGCACTACAAAAATTATATTAAATTTCCATGACCACCATATTGCTGGTAACAGGTATACTTTGAGTGGATGCATGATTCATGAAAATGAGTAGTTAATTATAAAGGACTGTCTCAAGATGCACTTAGCAGATGTCATCACAATTATTTAAGTGCTACTTCGGACTGAGTAACATTAGCAGTCTAATTATCCCATGGAATAAACTTTCTGTGTTAAACTAAGTACCATATATAGAACTTTGCAGAGCCTGGATGCTGGGTTGTAAATATGTTCTTCCAGTAACCTATAGACAGATGCTTGCATAATGTACCTAGATGCTACACATAATGCTAAGAAATCTGCATCTTGGAAATGTTTTTCAGGAGCAGAGGGAAGAGGGAAAGGTACTCAAAATTCACTCATTCTGAGTACTTGAAAAATACTGTGGCACTTCCATATAATATTTGTTATGCCTTAATACAAGAACTTGATGAAACAAATGAATGGTGCCTACTAATTTTAGTGCCTATGTGGTTTTCACTGATTAGACATCATGTCACCTGTTCTGTACTGGGGTGGAG
>WEKY01032877.1:224-12157 GCA_013390045.1 Picathartes gymnocephalus
AAAAAAAAAAGCCAAGGATTTCTGGGAAAACACAGCAAAATTCCATACAGAGAAAGCAAAATTCCTCTTTCTCTCTCAGCAGCACCCTGGAAATTATTTGTGATTTTTTTTTTCCCTCCCCACGGGAAGCGGAGCGGATTAAATCCAAAGGTGTGTTTTGCTGTAAAAAAGAGAGGAAATTAAATATTCGAGGAAAACCAACAAGCTCCAGGAATCTGGGCTGAAAGCAGCAGAGGAAAGCGGCGTCAGGATCGGTCTCTCTTCCCAAAATTGTGGGATCCCAAATTCCAGCGGAGCATCCCCCACAGCCCCCTGATCCCATCCAGAGGCCAAGGAAGGGGTGACCCTTGGGAATGGGAGCCTCGTGGGAAGCGCAGTTCTGGATGGGTTTTTTGGGATGAAATTCCTCCCTACCGGCCTCTCTCCTCTGTGCCAGGATCCAGCCATTCCAAACAAGGCAAAAATTAGGGGGGAAAAAAAAAAAAAAAAATAAATTCCACTTTTCACATCAGCCTGGATCCTTCAAGGGCCATCTCAAAGCTCCAGATATCCATGGATATCCCTGCCTGGGATAACAGCTCCTCCCAGATCAGGGCTTGCCACAGGCTCCCAAAAAATAAAAAAAAAAACAACCCCCAAAAAAAAACCAAAAAAAACCAAAAAACAAACAAACAAAAAAAAAACCCAAACAAAACAAAATAAAAACCCAAACAAAACAAAAAAACCCAAACAAAAAAAACCCGCCAAAAACCAAAAAAACAAGGAAAAAAAAAAAAAACCAAAAAAACCCACTACCCANAACCCACTATCCCAAAATTCCTCCTGCTCTATCCCAGATCTTGGGGAGGAGATCTGGGAGAGAGTGCCACCAAGTGGTTAAAGATGCACTGCCAAAAATAATCCAGCAGCCACATTCCACATCCTTTCCTGTAAAACACCTGCCTGGATCATCCCAAAACTGCTGGAGAAGGAAGTGGGGAAGAAGGAATTCAGCCCCACAACAGAGGTGCTGCTGTCTCAGTAGATGTTTCCATGTTATTATTATAATTTACATTAATGAACTATTGTCATTATCTCCTTCCAATAATCAAGAGCATCTCCCTTCCCAGGATGGGCACCAGGAAAGTCACTGGAGGAGAAATAAATACTATGAATAGTTATAAAAATAATTATGATGCGCATCCTGCTGTGCATTCAGGACCTTCCCTTGTCTCTCACCCATTTCCAATGCTGGCAAGTTCAAGGAAACACAGCAAAATAGCAAAAAAAAAAAAAAAAAGGGATTTTCACTGTTTTGCCCCACAAGATAAAATTCAAATCCCAATCCCAGGGTTAGACCTGCCAAAGGCAAGCTGGAATTTACCATTTCCATTTGCTTCCTGCCTCTTTTTCTTCCTCCTTCTGTTTTTTAGTCTTTTTATTTTTCTTTTCTTCTTCTCCTTCCTTAGACTTGCTTTTCTTGGTTTTCCCTGGGGTTTTCTCCTCTTCACCCTCCTCCTCCTCTTTTGTTTCCCCCTCTGGCTTTTTCTTCTTGTTTTTCTGCTTTTTCTCTTTCCCTGGAGCATCTCCCTTCCCTTCCTCCTCCTGCCCCATCCCTGAACTCCCAGTCTCTCCCAACCCTTCCTCCCCTTTCTCATCCACCTTTTCCTCCTCCTTTATTCCTTTTCCATCTCCACTTTCCTTTCCCACCCTCTCCTCCACTTCACCTCCCATTCCTTCCTCTCCCTCCTCCTCCTTCTCCATCATCTCCTGCTCCTCTTCCATCAATTTTTCCTTCTTTATTTTCCTCTTCTCCACCTCCTTCGCTTTCCCTTTCCTGTGCTTCTTTGCTTTCCCCTTCTCCTGTTTTTCATTCCCATCATCCCATCCCTGGCTGCTGTTGCTTCCCCGTCTTTTGGCTCTTCCCCGTCCCCCTTCCCAATTCCTGCCCTCATCCCCCTCCTCCTCGCCATCCATCAAATCCTCAAATTTATCCTCCTTCCCTCTTTTTCTCTTCTCTCCCTTTTCCTGCTTATTTTCCTCCTGTTTCTCCCCTCTTTTTCTTTCCAATCCCTTTTCCTGCTTATTTTCCTCTTGTTTCTTCCCTCCTTTTCTCTTCATTCCCTTTTTCTGCTTGTTTTCCTCCTGTTTCTTCCCTCTTTTTCCCTTCATTCCCTTTTCCTTCCCACTTTCCTCTTGTTTCTTCCCCCTTTTTTTTTTCCGGGCTTGGGAATCCTCTTCCTGCAGTGGGATAGGGGGATCCAGGTCCTTCTCCTCCCTCTCCCTCATGGCTGCGAGCCCCACATCCCTCTCCAAAGGATCTCCAGAGGGGGATGGAACCCCACCAGCAACACCTTCACCTGGGACCTGTGGGGAGCAGAAAGAAGGGAAGAGATGTTGGGAAAGGAGAGAGAGGTTATCCCAAATCCCAAGCGAATGGAGGAGATGCAGGGTTAGGCCCAGGGGGTGACAAATCCCACCCCCCACCCCAGTTTTCCTACCCCAATTCCATTCTGGGTCTCCAAGAGCTGCTCTCCCACTGCAGGTCCAGTTCTCTGGGATTTGTCCCGGGATCTACAATGACATCACGGCCAATTCTCAGCACCAGCGTTCCCCTCTTCCATCACAAATTAGGGAATTGCTCCCAAACAAGCCCTCATTTCCCTCCAACTGTGTGGCAGCACCACAGGTGGAGATATCCCAAGGGAGTGACCCCAAACTGGAATTTATGGGATGAGGAAGCTCAAAGGAGCAGGACCGTGGAGGTCCTAAGGAAATATTCCCAGAGAAACCTCGGGAGAAAAGGTTTGGCAGCACCAATGGAACAAAGGATGGGATCAGGCAGGAAAAGGAGACGGAGGCCACACAACTCCTGCAACTGGGGGATGATTCCAATGGGGAATGGGGAGGGAAGGAGCCTCATCAGTCCAACAGGACAAGGAGCGTCCAGATCCATGATCTCCACCATCCATGTGGGTGAGGAATCCAGGAGCGTTTCCCCGCTCAGCAGAGAGCTCAGGAGAATTTCTGGGAATTCTGTGGCATTTGCAACCATTACAAAGCACCACCGAGCCCCTATAATTCTTCCCAAGGTTTCCCCAAGCCAGGCAGGGAGTTGGGAAGTTCGTCTTGGAGCTGCTCACATGCCAAAAAAAAAAAACAAAGCACATTCCAAAAAAATACGGGAAGAGCAGCACAGCCTAAACCAAGCTCACATCTCTTAGACTGAGCCTACAACCCCATCGGGTGGGTTTGGGTGGGATATCAGGAAAAAATTCCCCACGGAAAGGGTGGTCAAGCACTGGAAAAGAGGGTGCAGGTCAGTGGTGGGATCACTATCCCTGGAATTGCCCCAAAAACTTGGAGCTGGAGCGCTTTGGGACATGGTTTAGTGGTGACCTGGGATGTCTTTTCCAACCTTAGGGATTCCATGAGTTCCATGGTGTCCCTTTCCCACAGGGAATCCTGGGGCTTTTCCTTCTGGGTCATTGTCACCTCCCAACCAAACCCTGTGGTCCATCCTAGCTAAGCCTGGAGCTGAGCTCAAGCCATGGATCTGATCCATTCCCTGCTTTTTCCAACTCCTGAGTCATCCTCTAGCAGGAAACTCTTTGGAAGCACAGCCACCTGCCCTGATCCTTCCCAAAGCAGAGCTGGAAATGCATTTTCTTCCTCCCAAGCAGGATAACAACGGCTCTTCCTGGATTTTCAAATAGAGAAGAGCCACAACTCCTGATTTTAGCCTAAATATCCCAAAATTCCTGCAACAGAAAATGGGAATTTTGGACCCTTTCTATAAATTAATTTAGGCTGATAATTAATTACCTGGCTGTGGGACATTAAAGCAACTCAGGAAAGCCTTCGAGCCGGCTTGGGATAGAAACAAGTTCCCCCCCCAAAAAAAAAAACCAGGAGCCAGATGCTTTTTCCACACTGGAGCACACATTAAGCAATTCCCACTAAACTCCTTCAGGAAAAATCATCCTGCAAAACACGCTCGGCCCCTCCGATCCCAGTGGCAGATCTGTAACTCGGGAGGCAAAATTGGGATCAGCTCCTTCCTCCAAAGGTTTTATTAGAGGCCTCTCGCTGGGAATTTTTAAGAGGTTTGACCAGCTTTAGGAATTCTGCCGGGATCTAGAGGGAAGGAGCGGCCTTTTCCCAGGATTTGGGAGCGTGGTTGTTCCCACCAGGGCTTCCCCAAATTTATGGAGGAATGTGCGCCTGAGCAATCACGCCCTGCTGGGCTGGGGAGGGCGGATGGGGCTGGAAGTTCCCTCTCCACCCCTGGAATCCCAGGACTGAGCCCTCAAATTCCACTCGGGATGTTTTTGGGGAAGCTCAAAAGCCGTTGAAAACACCAGGATGTGGAGAAGATGCTCCATGGAGGCACCAGCGAGATCCAGGAGGGAAAAACCAAGGAATTGCACAGCTCCACACAGGGAGAAGGAAAAAAAAAAAAAAAAAAAAGGACAAACTTCCAGTTCCCTGGAAGAAAAATTATCCAAAAAAACGGCCCAACTCACCTGGAAGAGTCTCCCAGCCCCACTGGTGGCCCTTGGGGGAGGTTGGCTTTGGTCTCCTCCTGGAAAATATCAAGGATTTGGGAAAGGTTCCCTGGCACGGGTACCCCGAAGCAGCATTACCCCCAAACCAGCGCTTCTCCCTTCCTCAGCCACCTTGGCTGGAAGCTAGGAGCCCAAAATCCCGGGTTTTTCCCAAGTGTTGAGGTTTTATGGGGTTAGGAAATCCCTGTTTTCCTCCCAACAGCACAATAAAGGAGTTTTTATGGATAAAAACAGGAAAACTCCCGGCCCTCCTCAACCACCTGCTCACTGGAGGAGCTGCTGGGAGAGCAATCCAGGGAACAGAAGGGATGGGAGGGCTCCAGAAGAAAGATGGATCAAATTCCAGGTGCTTGGAAGATGAAATCACCCTTGCAGCAGATGGCGAGAGGGAAAGGGAGCCGGGGGGCAAAGCCACGGGGTGGGAAACACAATGAGGATGAGCAGAAAGCAAGGAAAAGGAAAAATATGGAAAATGGGGAGGGGATCTGAAGGAAAATTATCTCAGAGGGGACACAGCCCTAAAACACCACCCATGGAAGCCACCAGAAACCCTGGAAAAATAAAAATTAAAAAAAAAAAAAAAAAAGGAAAAAAGGGGGCCACAAAAAAAATNTGGGGACCTAAAAGAAAATTATCTCAGAGGGGACACAGCCCTAAAATCTGATCCATGGAGGTCACTGAAAATCCTGGAGAAAGGAAAAAAAGAAAAAAAATCTAAACATAGGGAAAATGGGGATAGGACCTAAAAGAAAACAAGCTCAGAAGGGACAAAAGCACAGCCCTAAAATGTGACCCATGGAGGCCACCAGAAATCCTAGAGAAGGAAGAAGAAAAATCAAAATATTGGAAAAATGGGGATAGGACATAGAAGAAAATGAGCTCAGAGGGGACAAAACCAGATCCCTAAAACGAGACCTGTGGAGGCCACCAGAAATCCTAGAGAAGGAAAGGAAAAAAAACATCAAAATATAGGGAAAATGGGGACCTAAAAGCAAACCAGCTCAGAGGGGACACAGAGCCCTGAATTCTTATCCATGGAGGCTGCTAAAAGTCCTGGAGTAGGGAAAAAAAAAATCAAAATATAAAGAAAATGGAGTGGGACCTCAAAGAAAACAAGCTCTGAGAGGACACAAACAGATCCCTAAAATGGGACTCTTGGAGGCCACCCAAAATCCTGAAGAAAGGGAAAAAAAAAAATCAAAATATAGGGAAAATGGGGACCTAAAAGCAAACGAGCTCAGAGGGGACACAGAGCCCTGAATTCTGTCCCTTGGAGGCCANAAAAATCAAAGTATAGGGAAAATGGGGACCTAAAAGCAAACCAGCTCAGAGGGGACACAAACACAGCCCTAAAATCTGACCCACGGAGGCCTCCAGAAATCTTGGAGAAATTAAACTCAAAACAGAGGGAAAATGGGGATAGGACATAGAAGAAAATGAGCTCAGAGGGGACAAAACCAGATCCCTAAAATGGGACCTGTGGAGGCCACCAGAAATCCGGGAAAAAGGAAAAAAAACCATCAAAATATAGGAAAAATGGGGATGGGACCTCAAAGAAAACAAGCTCTGAGAGGACACAAACAGATCCCTGAAATGTGACTCTTGGAGGCCACCCAAAATCCTGGAGAAAGGAAAAAAAACCCATCAAAATATAGGGAAAATGGGGACGTAAAAACAAACAAGCTCAGAGGGGACACAGAGCCCTGAATTCTGATCCGTGAAGGCTGTTAAAAGTCCTGGAGAAGGAAAAAAAAAAATCTAAATATAGAGAAAATGGGGTGGGACCTCAAAGACAACAAGCTCAGAGAGGACACAAACAGATCCCTGAAATGTGACTCTTGGAGGCCACCCAAAATCCTGGAGAAAGGAAAAAAAACCCATCAAAATATAGGGAAAATGGGGACGTAAAAACAAACAAGCTCAGAGGGGACACAGAGCCCTGAATTCTGTCCCTTGGAGTCCACCAAAAATCCTGGAGAAATTTAAAAAAAAAAATAAAAAAATAGGGAAAATGGGGATGGGACCTCGAAGAAAACGAGCTCAGAGGAGTCATAAACAGAGCCCTAAAATCTGACCCACAGAGGCCACCAGAAATCCTGGAGAAAGGTGGGAGAAAAAAAAAAAAAAATCAAAATATAGGGAAAATGGGGACCTAAAAGCAAACGAGCTCAGAGGGGACACAGAGCCCTGAATTCTGTCCCTTGGAGGCCACCAGAATTTCCATCCCACTGTTTCTACACTTGTTTTCCAAGCTGGAACAACCTTCTCCTGCTGCTGACCACACAAGGCATCCCAAAAACCCATCCCAGCCTCGTCCAGGGCTTGCCAAGCTGTAAATCCTGACTTCCCCAAGCTTCTCTTCCCAAGGCTTTCAAGGCAAGCCAGAAAACCACACAGGGATTTTTCCCTGAAAGCTGCTGGGTGAACTCATTAAGGGGAAACTAAAACCCCGAGTTAATGACAGGTTGGTTACAGCCACATAAACTTTCATTCCCCTGGGAACACGCCTGCTCCTGGATTCACAATCCTTCAGAAACCCTGCTGGGAAATTGAGGAAGAGCCACGACCTTCCAAAGTCATTCCTGCCTGCAAATTCCTGATGGTTGTACCAGAAATACCGGGAATACCAGGGCCACAGGGACCCCTCGGGGGGGGGGGGGGGGGGGGGGTGGTTTTCAAAGCTGCTCCCTTGAATTTGAGAATTTGGGAACGTTTCGGATCCTGTTTTGTGACAAGGATGGAAAGAGGGGGGAAAGGAAAAGCATCCCGGCTGGGTTTACACGACAAAAGGACAAATTAACACGGGAAAAGCAAAATACAGCAGGAATTTTCTGGGATTTGTGCTCTCCAGCACCAGTCAAGGGCTGTGGAATGGTTTGGGTTGAAAAGGACCTTCAGGATCATCTCCTTTCACCATCCCAGGCTGCTCCAAGCCCCACCCGACCTGGCCTTGGACACTTCCAGGGAATCTGGCATCAACAAGGAAAGCAGCAAAGACCAAATCCCTCAGGAAGGGATCCCCAGTCCCAACCTCCCGCTTAGGAAGGGACAGAGTCACTCCTGTCCTGGTGCTCCCCACTGGTACCAGTTTGGGCCAACACCAAAACGGGATAGATTCAACCCCAAAAACCAGGAAGTTTATCCCTTAACTTAATTCCAGATGCACAAAACCCCAGGACAGCACCCTCCCCTCTCCCTTGGGAACAAACCCCGGGGATGCTCCCAAATCCTTCAGCGCAGCGAGCACCACGTACCAGCCCGGCCGCAGCTCCCTCCTCGCCTCGGATCCTGCTCCAGGAGCTCCAGCCAAGGCCTTTCCCGTCTGCAGCCTCCTGCTTCAGGGAGCTTCTTGGCCAAAGAGGGGACACACAAAGGACACACGGTTTTTTTTTTTTAGGATCATGGGTTGGAAGGGATCACGTTGTTCCAAGCTGCTTCCACGGGCAGGGACACCTCCCACTGTCCCCCATCCAACCCGGCCTCGGACACTGCCAGGGATCCAGGGGCAGCCACAGCTTCTCTGGGAATTCCATCCCAGCGCCCCTCACCACCCTCACAGGGAAGAATTCCTTCCCAATGTCCCATCCAAACCTTCTGTCCTTCAGCTTAAGGCCATTCCCCCTTTTTCCCCATCGCTCCACGCCCTTTATTTCTCCCTGTTCAAAACCCCTTTTCCTAACCCACGCAGCCCAAGGAGAGCAGAGCGGGACGTGGCATTCCCATGCACAACTCCGGGATAACCCAGCTGGAAAAGCCCAGCCCTGCAGATCCCCTCTCCACCCCAATCCAAGGATTTACCTGCTGATGATGTTCTCCTGCACTGGCTTTTCCTTGACTTCCGACGGTTTCTTCTTCTTCCCTTTTACCACGGAAGCCTTCGCACCAGGGACAGAGCAGGGTAAAGGAAAAGGAAGTTCGTGCCACAGCATTTTGATTCCCACAAAATTTTTGGGACAATCACAAGGGTTATCCCGATGCACAGAGAGGGGTTTGGTACCTCCACTGTCCATTCCAGCTCCTGCCTCTTCTCCTTTTTCTCTGCTGGAAGCATCTTTGGCTCATCCTGCCCCTTTTCCAACTCATTCTTTCGCTTCCTGGGATAAGGAAAAATTGATCCCACTGAACCCAGTCCCTCAGGGGTGACAATAAACCACGGAACGATGCCCTGCTTCCCAATCCTGATGGCCAGCAGCACCAAAAATGGGTTCCCAAAAGGAATTTTGGAGGAGTTTCTCTGCTTGAGCACTGAAATTCCCAGGAGAACTAGTGGGATAACAAAGCTGGAGCCCCCCAAAATCCCCTGCTGTACTCCATGGTACCCACCTGCTGCTGCTCTTCACCCCACCGGCTTTTGAGACCCCCATGGCTCCCCCATCCACAATTTCTTGGGAATGTTAAGGCACAGAATCCAAGGATGGCCACTGGAACGAGATGGAAACAGCACAGGGTTGGTGCCACCCCAGTTTTGCTCCCCAAGGAAACCCCAACACCCCAATCCCAAAATTTGGATTCCACAGAGGCAAGCTCAGCTTTAACGAGGACCCAGGGAGAGTTAAAAAAGGAAAATCCTTGAGCTCAGCCCCTGAACTTCTGTCAGAGGTGGTAAAATAAAAGAAAACAAAAAAGACAGAGAAGAAATTCCCCAAAATTGTTCAGGAATTCACAGCTTCCGCCGCCATAATTAATACTAATTAGTGGCTTTAATTAGGCACGGCAGAGAAACAGGGTAAATGGAGCTATGGAGTGCCCACCATCACCTCTCCCCTCTTCTGTTCTCATGGCTGGTGCAGGCAGACTCTCCCAAATCCCTCTTTTCCCCAGAAACTCGAGGGGATGCAAGAAATACCGATCATATTCCTGGTCCCCATCCAAAAACACCTCCACCACTGAGGAAGAAAAAAAAAACAAAACAGGATTTCTCAAGGAGAGAAGGGAAAACCAGTGTGAAACATCCCAAAAACTTTGCTGGGAGTAGAGAACGCTCGGGAAAACTCCGTATTTTACCAGGCTTTGCTGTGCCAGGAGCACTTGGAGCTGCAGTTGGGATGAAGCTCAGCTGGTACAGGAGAACATTCCCAATCCCAGCCAGTCTGGAGAAGCCCTCACTCCTCACCCGGCTGCTTCCCTAAGGGAAACCCCTTCCCCTCTCCCGGGAAACTCCTTTAAAGTCTCCCTCAGCCTGATTGGAGGCTCCCAACCCAAGATGCATCCTGGGAAATGAAGTTTTAGCCCGAAAGGTGAATTTTGGGAACGTCCTTCAACCAGCAGCCCCTCAGTAAGGAGACCTGGGAAGGAGAGAAATACTTTGGACCACTCAGGTGGAGAACAGGGCCAAAAATAGGGATTTAGAAATAGTTTGGAAAAACCTACTTGGCAGGAGATGCTTCCTCTTCAGTGACATCCATAAATTAATCCTCAAATCTATATTTTCTCAGCTGCCTCTCATCCAGCTCTGTGGTTGGATTTGGAAGGGTCTGGGCATAAAGCCCAGATCCCACGGAATCCTGCTGCCCATAACCCTCATCCTGAATCCCACCCCACTCCTCTCCAGCTCTTTTCATGGGATGAGCCCACTGCTTCCACCTGCCCCTGGCATCATCAAGAACCTCATCCCAGCTGAGCCTCCCAAAGTCCTCATCCCTCCCAAACCAGGTGTAAGGAGCACACCTGGGAAGGAGACGGGGAATAGGGATAATGAGCAAACGTTTTCCCCAAATAGGAGGAGAAAAGAGAAGGATCCAGGCAGAGCTCAGAGCCCCTTCCAGTGCCCAAAGGGGCTCCAGGAGAGCTGGAGAGGGATTTGGGACAAGGGATGGAGGGACAGGACACAGGGAATGGCTTTAAACTGGAATAGGGTAAGATCAGATGGGATATTGGGAAGGAATTCTTCCCTGGGAGGGTGGTGAGGGGCTTGGATGGAATTCCCAGAGAATCTGTGGCTGCCCCTGGATCCCTGGAAGTGTCCAAGACCTTGGACCAGCGTGGTCTTGTGGAAAGTCTCCCCGCACCCTGTACTGGATAATATCAAGCCCATCCCAACCCAAACCATCCCATAACTCCAGGAGAACGCTGGGATTTGGGCCGGCAAAGGGCATTGCTCCACGCGGAATCCCCAGCTCCAGGGAGGAGCAGCGGGAAGGAGCCCCGCGTTCCCCTGGGAAGGTCCCGCCCGGTTGGCGGCCGGGAGAGGAAACCCCCGCAGGAAGGGCTGGATCTGGGAAAGCCTCTTTGATCCCTGTTGCACCATCCCGGGAAAAACACATCCAAGCCACCTTTCTGGCTGGATGAGCCGAGGTTGTCCAGGGATGGGAGGCAGCCCCGGGGAAGGGAGCAGGGAAGGACACCTTCAAGCCGAGGCTTGTTCGCCCTTGGCCGCCTCCTTCCAAGGACAGCTTGGATGTGAATTCCTCTCATTTTCCCTGGATTCCGTGATTTATTCAGCTCGCTGGAGGTTTCTCCCAAGTTTTCCCTGACCACGATGAGAAAAGGTGGGTTTCGCAGGGATGTGAGTTGGGAAAAACCTGCCCTAGCCTGGAGCAGCTCCAGTTTGCTCCTCAATCCCACCCAAGCACAACCTGGGAAAAAATCCCTTAAAAGTCAAGCTGAGGTTTGTGTATTTTTATGGATTTTCCCTTTGTAGATGCTCTTTGCAATGGCAGGGATGGGAATGGGATGGCTCCATCCGGAGCTCTGCTTGGGAAGAGTGGAGCACAAAGTGGGTTTGGCTCATCCTTAGGGAAAACCGAACCGGAATGGGATCCCCTGCACTCTCTGGTGGCACTACAGGAGTCGGGGGATGTATCCCTGAAAGTATTCCAGATTAATCAGTGATTCCACCTTCCTAGTCCAGCTGTTCTTTTTGGATTGGAAAATCCAGGAGGAGAGAGAAGCCCTTCCCGGGGATCACACAATCCTTGAAGCCCTGATGAGAAAAAATAACTGGCAAAGGCGAAATGGCTTTAATAAATGCAGTTATAAAACAAATCCACACCCTATAAAATATTTAATGTATCCTGGGCTAATACTTTCCACTCAATAAACAGCTGGATCCGCCTGGAATTCCCTGTGTCCCATTGACATGAATGGGATTTATCACTCATTAATTTCATTGTGGCCCAGCTAAAGACTTGGGGACCTTCTCGTGGTCGGTGACAAAGCTTCAGAGTGGGAATATGGGGCAGGATCTGCCTGGAAAAAAGGAATGAAGCAGATTTGATTTTATTCCCTCATTAATTTTTAATTATTTTTATATTAAACGATGATTTATACGGGAGCAGCATCCAATGGCTACAACAGGGCAAGGGCACAGCAGCCCAGATGTTGAGGGCGGGGGGAGGAGGGTGCGGGGATTGCAGGGGCAGAATAAGGGAGGGACCGCCCAGATGT
>WEKY01032877.1:24855-44060 GCA_013390045.1 Picathartes gymnocephalus
AAAAAAAGAAAAAAAAAAAAAAAAAAAGAGGGAGATGTGCTGGCTCAGCAGAAATCAGCCTGGTTTTCGTTGGAATTGGAGCTGCGGGAAGGGGGAGCGAGGAAGAGCGGGATGCAAAACACATCTCAATTATCAGGGAAATGCACTGAGGGGGCTCTTTTTTTTTTTTTTTTTCTGTCACAGCACNTTTTTTTTTTTTTTTGCTGGCTCAGCACTTGGGGTGTCCTTTGGAGCAGCCTCTTTCCCTCCCTCCCTCCCTCCCTCCCTCCCACAAATCCAACTGAGTCATAAAGTTCATTTCTCGGCATTCCGGTGCTCCAGGCTTATGAAACTTGGGAAATCTGCAGTGGGAGGGGGGGTTAGAAAAAAGGAATAATCAAGCCTGAAATTAAAGGCTGAGGAGGAGTGGGGGATTATGTTGCAAGTCCAAAGGTTATTGCTTCAAAATTAAAGATTTGTGTTGCGTGGGTAAAATTCCTTTGGATCTTTTAACCTGGCGCTGATGGAAAAAAGCTGTGGATTGTCCAGCCTGGAGCAGTTTGGAGATGAACTTGCTGGGGTTTTGCCTCTAAAATGTAAAAAAAAAAAAAAAAAACTACCTCAGTGCTTGGAAAAAATAATCATGTTCAGCCTTTCCGTGTCTTTTCCTGGAAAAGTTGGCAGGAATAGGGTGTTGGAAGAAAAAAATCCATGTCATGTTTGCTGGGTAAATAAATAGGAAGAGCCAGAGGAAATCTTTTCCTTCCTTGTTCAAATACTGGGATTGAGGGAGGAATGGGGGAGATAAAAATGTCCAGGTTTTTTGGAAAGAAAGAAAACAAACCACAGAATAAATCCCAGAAATTCCCCATGTCCCGGGCTCATCCCACAGCGTGGAGAGCAGAAAAATGGGAATTCTGCCCCTCTGCCCCGCTCAGGTGAGACCTCACCTGGAATTCTGCATCCAGCTCTGGGATCCAACAGCAGGAGGACCTGGAGCTGCTGGAGCAGATCCAGAGGAAGCCACAGAGATGCTCCAAGGGCTGGAGCCCCTCGGCTCTGGATCAGGCTGGGAGAGCTGGGAATGTCCAACCTGGAGAAGGGAAGGATCCAAGGAGAGCTCAGAGCCCCTTCCAGTGCCTAAAGGGGCTCCAGGAGAGCTGGAGAGGGACTTGGGACAAGGGATGGAGGGACAGGACACAGGGAATGGCTTTAAACTGGAATAGGGTAAGATCAGATGGGATATTGGGAAGGAATTCTTGGCTGTGAGGGTGGCGAGGCCCTGGAATGGAATTCCCAGAGAATCTGTGGCTGCCCCTGGATCCCTGGAAGAGTCCAAGGCCTGGCTGGATGGGGCTTGGAGCAACCTGGGATAGTGGAAGGTGTCCCTGCCCATGGCAGGGTGGGGGATGGAATTCCATGATTTTGAAGGTCCTTTCCAACCCAACCGATTCCAGGATTGTTTGCTGTGTGTGGCACTTGCAAGTACCCAGGAAAACCTTTACCTGGTGACAGAATCCTGGGAAAGTCATGGAGCAAATCCTCCTGGAAACTGTGCTGAAGCACCTGGAAAATATTCAGGGGCCTGCTAAGAGCCAAAGAAATTGTTGGGAGCAAGGAGGGAAAACTCTCCCCGATCCATACGAGATGAAAACCAGACTGACAGTGTCCTGGAGGTGTTGGGATGTGTGTGGGATGAACAGGAATTAAATCCTGGTTTATAGGGAAAGATGGGGTGATGCCGCCCGGGGAATTGCTGGAATGCTGAAGGATTTTTCAATGGAAGCAACTGTGGGGATCTTTGGACGCGCTGTGGTTTGGCTTGAGTTTGTTTAGAATAAAAAAATATTCCTTGCTCTTGGAAAATCCCAGCAGAGGAGAGGCAGGATGAGACTTGGAACCACCAGATTTTGAAAGGAAAAGGCTGGGGCTCCTTCTGCTGCCCTGAACCTGGGCAGGGCAGGACCCAGAAGGGTTCAATCCATAAAAAATCCGCATCCAAGGCAATACTCTGGAAAAGCTGGAGGGAAGCAGTTTCCTGCAGAGCTTGTCCGTGGATTGTTTCCCCCGGATCCCAGCGTGGCGCAGCAGCCAGAGCCCCTTTCAGCTCTGGGTTATCTCTCCCTGCTTTCCTTCCGAGTAGATAAGCAGGGAATAATCAGCCTGGGAGCTGGTCCTGCTGGGAACAGCTAGAGTCAGTCCCTGGTGTTCACAGGAGCAGGGAAGGGAGGGTGGGAACCCAGCAGATCCTTTCTCTTCCACAAGGATTCTTTGTACCCAAAAAAATGAGTTTTTCCTCCTCAAATCCCATCATTTACCTGGAATGGGAGAGCACACGGAGTGGTCACAGGCCAGGCTGGAGATGGGAATGGGAATGGGCAAGGGGAAGGTGGCTCTGGAGCAGGAATTCCTGGAGGCAGCGCTGCAGCGAGCTTTGCCTCTGCCTGGGTGTTCTGACTTCCCTAATCCTGAAAAGCTGGGAGAGCTGGGAATGTCCAGCCTGGAGAAGAGAAGGATCCAGGGAGAGCTCAGAACCTCTTCCAGTGCCTAAAGGGATTCCAGGAGAGCTGGAAAGGGACTGGGGACAAGGGATGGAGGGACAGGACACAGGGAATGGCTTCCCACTGCCAGAGGGCAGGGATAGGTGGGATATTCCAAGGAAGTCTTGGCTGTGAAGGTGGTGAGGCCCTGGGATGGAATTCCCAGGGAATCTGTGGCTGCCCCATTCCTTTAAGGCCAGGCTGGATGAGGCTTGGAGCGACCTGGGACAGCGCAAGGTGTCCCATGGCAGGGCCTGGAATGGGGTGACCCTCAAAGGTTCCTTCCCACCCAAACCTTTCCATCACTGCCCGGAGAACCAGAGGCACAGTCCCGCGGGAAGGCGGGGCTGGATGCACGTGGATTGCACCTGGAGTGGAAAAATAAACACCACGGATAAAAAGAGGGGATTTTGATCCATGGGTTTCTTGCAGGGCCACCAGCAACCACAAGGTGAAGGAGACGGTGGCTCTGGAGCTGAGCTACGTCAACTCCAACCTTCAGCTCCTGAAGGAAGAGCTGGAAGAGCTCAACAGCAGCATGGACGTGTATCAGAACGACAGGTGGGTCTGGGAGGAGCAGCCTGTTCCGTTGGGATTTCATTTTTCCTGCTGTTACGGAATTTTTCTGGGATCAGGGGCTCCTTGCCCACCCTACTTTGTCCCACGGCCGAGGGTCAGGATGATCTCCAGAGGTTCCCTTCCAAGCCAAACCTTTCCACGGTCAGGGACCACGAGGTGGTGGCGGGGGGATTTGGGCACGGACCAGAATTCCTGGGAAGTTTTCGTCCTGGGAATGTCACTGGTTGCCTTCTAGAGATGCAAGGAGAGAAAAACCAGCTTTTCCTAGGGGATACTGGGATGTTTCAGGATGGATGGAGCATCCTTTGGGCACTGATGTCCCGAAGCAGGAGGAATAGGGAAGAAAGAACCATCTTCCCTTGTATTTTCCCCCTTTCCTGAGAATCCCACCGTAGCTCTTCCCAACGGGATATTTTGGTGATGGGAATCACCCAGAAAAACCTGGAAGTGTCCAAGGAACGACTGGATGTGGCACTCAGTGCTCCGGGCTGGGTGGGATCGGTCGCAGGTTGGACTTGATGGTCTTGGAGGTCTTTTCCAACATAAACAATTCTGGGATTTTTTCCTCCTTTTCCCTTCCTGAGGTGGATGGTGTTGGATGGAAACATGAGGGATGGGATGGGATGGGATCCAGAGGGACCTGGATATGCTCCAGATGAACCTCATTGGGTTCAACAAATCCAAGTGCAACATCCAGCACCTGGGATGCGGCAATTCCAAGCACAGATCCAGGCTGAGGAATGAAGGGATGGAGAGCAGCCCTGAGGAGAAGGATTTGGGAGTATTGGGGGGTGAAAAGCTGGAAATGCCTCATCCATGTGCACTCAAATCCCAGAAATCCCCCCCGTCCCGGGCTCATCCCACAGCATGGAGAGCAGGAAAATGGGGATTCTGCTCCTCTCAGGTGAGACCCCACCTGGAATTCTGCATCAAGCTCTGGGGTCCAACAGCAGAAGGACCTGGAGGTGCTGGAGCAGATCCAGAGGAAGCCACGGAGATGCTCCAAGGGACAGGAGGCCCTTGGCTCTGGAGCCAGGCTGGCAGAGCTGGGAATGTCCAGCCTGGAGAAGAAAAGGCTCCAGGGAGAGCTCAGAGCCCCTTCCAGTGCCCAAAGGGGCTCCAGGAGAGCTGGAGAGGGACTTGGGACAAGGGATGGAGGGACAGGACACAGGGAATGGCTTTAAACTGGAATAGGATAAGGTTAGATGGGATATTGGGAAGGAATTCTTTCCTGGGAGGGTGGTGAGGCCCTGAATGGAATTCCCAGGGAAGCTGTGGCTGCCTCATCCCTGGAAATGTTCCAGGCCAGGTTGGACAGGACTTGGAGCAACCTGGTCCTGTGGAAGGTGTCCCTGCCCATGGCAGGGTTTGGAATGGGATGATCCTTAAAGCTCCTTCCAACCCAAACTATGCCATGATTCCACATTCCTGTGTCCATCCACATGCTTTTCCAGGCTCATTCCCTGTCAGGGATGCTCAGTTTTTCCCAATTTGCCTGCCCTGGTTTGTAAGGAAATCAGGGGCAGCAGCAACAACGACCTCGAACCCTGCCCAGGCCAACAAAAGCTCCTTTGTTTATTCCAGGCATTGGATTCCAGTGGAATTCTCGTTAGGGAATGAGCAGTAATGGCTTTCTGCACTAATTATAGCTCCTGGAGCTGTTTGTTCCAAGGAAGATGTGGGTGCAAGTTCCCTGCCCTGCTCTCCCGGTTTTCATAACTTCCTTTGCCTCTTTTCCTTCCCAATTAATGATTAATTAGCGAGTTATCAGCGATTTTTGGGGGGATAATGAGAGGGGGCTGTGGTGTTGGTGAGGGCTTGATCCTGCCTTGCCCACCCGACATCCAGGATTCCTCTGAAAAGCAGGAGCTGGAAAAGTAAGATTATTTCAGGGGGTTTTTTTTTGCATCTTTCCTCTTGTGCTGCCATTCCCAAATTTTTTTGGGGAGAGCGTTTTTCCATGTGGAGTCTCTTAATAATAGGAGCAGCACAAGCCCAGGGCAAGGAGCTGCTTCCTTTCAATCTCCAACCCACAGGATCCATCCAAGATTTTTAATCCAACCACCAAACAGGTCCTTGTCTTCTTCCAGTGAATCCATCAGCGTTCCCATGATCCCTCTGGGGCTCAAGGAGACCAAGGAGCTGGATTTGCTGGTACCACTCAAGGTGAGCTTTGGGGTTTCATGGATCAATGCTGAAGCAGCTGAAATTCACTTTCCCGTTTGGAACAGCCACCAAAAAATAAATTTGTGGAGAGGAACCGGACTTAAAACAGGGGACAGTGGGAGATGAGGGTCTGGAGATGCTGCAGAGCAGGAAGGGGAGGAGATGATTCCTCAGTGGAGCTTTCCTTGTGGGCAGAAGTGGTAAATTCTTAAATTCTTACACAGAATTGCCAGAAATCTCCATTTAAATCACAAAAATCAGGATTTGCTCCTGTTTCCCCACCCAGGATTTCATCAGTGAACACTATGGAGAGGAGGGTGTCCTGTTTGAAAAGGAAATCAAGGAATTCATGGAGCTGCGACAGGTTGGTGTCCCTTGGCTTCCAGAGTGTCCAGGATCACTCCTTGGAGATGCCACGTTTCCTTTGGGAGGGGTCCCTTCATCCTTTCTCCAAATTCCACATTTGTCCTTGTATTTCAGGGTGCAGCATTCCCATGCTGGAGCACCTCGGACTTGGTTTACGGGTTCCGAAACATGACAGATTATTCAGGAATTGTTCATTTTCCCTGTCCTCTAATGCCCTGCTGGCCTGCAAAAGAGCGGCAATAAAATTTATAGTACAGTCATTATTTGTGAATATTAATTCACCCCGGCAAGGCTGAACAACTTCTCTCTCTCCAAGCAGGCCTTGGAGGAGAGGAAATTTAAAGCAGTCTGGGAAAAGAGGGGAAAAAAAATCCTGTTTATTCCCGAGGATTTATAAAATCAGAATTTCCGTGAGCACCCAAACTTTCCCCATGGGTGAACCTTAAAATCATGGAATGGTTTGGGTTGGAAAGGTTCTTAAAGATCATCCAATTCCATCCCCTTCCATGGGCAGGGACACCTTCCACTATCCCAGGTTGCTCCAAGCCTCATCCAGCCTGGCCTTGGACACTTCCAGGGATCCAGGGGCAGCCACAGCTGCTCTGGGAATTCCGTTCCAGGGCCTCACCACCTTCACAAGCAAGAATTCCTTCCCAAAATCCCACCCATCCCTGCCCTCTGGCAGTGGGAAGCCATTCCCTGTGTCCTGTCCCTCCATCCCTTGTCTCAAGTCCCTCTCCAGCTCTCCTGGAGCCCCTTTAGGCACTGGAAGGAGCTCTGAGCTCTCTCTGGAGCCTTCCCTTCCCCAAGCCAGACATTCCCAGCTCTCCGTCATTCTTTGAGGGCTCTCAGCCTGTCCCAGGAAGTTTCCTCCCCTTTTCCCATCCGTGTCTCCTCTCCCATTCCCGCAGGCCATGCGTACCCCGAGCCGCAACGAGGCCGGGCTGGAGCTCCTGATGGAATATTACAACCAGCTCTACTTCCTGGACAGCCGGTTCTTCCCTCCCACCAAAACCCTGGGCGTCTTCTTCCACTGGTGGGTGCAGCTTTCCCCATCCCACCTGGCTGGGGAGGGAGTCGGGATCCAAATTTCCGTGGCGGAATCGCTGCCGCTGGGGCTGGCGGACACCGGGATCTGGATTTGCTGCTGGCTTGGGTGGTTTAATCTGGGGAGGGAGGGGGGAAACACAAATCCCGTGGGATGTACCATGATGGGAATGGTGCCTGCAAGCCCACCTGGAGCTCGGAAAACCCTTCAGGCTCCTCCTGCATCCGTGGGGACCACGGAGCGGTTTAGGTTGGAAAGGACCTTCAAGATCACCCGGTTCCAACCCCCTTCCCACGAGCGAGGGCACTTTGGGGACCACGACGGGGACACTTTGGGGACCACGACCAGGGGATGGGCAGCTGTTGGCTCTTCCCTTCTCCAGGTACGACTCCCTGACGGGGGTCCCATCCCACCAGAGGGCTCTGGCCTTCGAGAAGGGAAGCGTCCTCTTCAACCTCGGAGCGCTGCACACCCAGATCGGAGCGCGGCAGGACCGCGCCTCCCTGCCCGGCCTCAACCAGGCCATCGATGCCTTCCAGAGGGCAGCTGGTAGGTGGCCTCCCCTCTTCCTCCTCTTCCCAGGGAGCTTTTCCCAAAGGTGGGAATAATCCACAGAGGTGCAGGAAGGGGTGGGAGCAGTCACGGGAAGAGGTCACAGATGGAGCACGAGGTGGCTCCGCGTCAGCTGTGTGGGTTGGGAGGAGGAGTTGGGATGATCCAGCAGCCACCCAAAGGGATGTCCCAGTGGAGGAGAGGAGAGATGCTGATCCATCTCCCGCTGGGGAAAAAGGGAGCCTGGAACTGGGATCACCCAGAGCTTTGGAGAAGAAACTGTGGACAAGGATGGTTTAGATGGCAAAGGGTTGGACCCCAGATCTTCTTGCCCTCCATTGATGATGAGATGTTTGGTGTTCTTGGAGGGAAGCCTGCCTGATCCCAAAGTCTGACCCTCCCTCCTCACAAGCCTGGTAACTTCCAGGAGCTTTTCCCTCTTCCAGGTGCCTTTAACTACTTGAAGGAAAACTTCTCCAACGCTCCCAGCCTGGACATGAGCGCGGCCTCGCTGACCATGCTGGTGAGGCTGATGGTGGCCCAGGTCCAGGAGTGTGTCTTTGAGAAGATGACCTTGCTGCGTGCCCAGAACGACTTCCTGGCCCGCCTGCAGCTGGCCCAGGAAGCGGCAAGGGTGAGGATTTTGGGAAGGGGAGGATTTGGTGGGATTTTGCCGTCGGGCAGAACCTCCCGGGAGAGCACAACCTGCTGTCACCATCTCCTGAGGGACATCTTCCCTCTTCCCAGGTGGAAGATGTTTATTCCCTGGTGCACCAGACCATGAGCCAGCCCCACGTCAAGGATTACGTTCCCTTCTCCTGGACCACCATGGTGCACGTCAAGTCGGAGCATTTCAAAGCCCTCTCCCATTATTTCGCTGCCATCGCTCTCTGCGACTGCCCCGGTGAGTGTCGGGCCCGGAGGGAGCTTCCTGCTCATCCAAGCGCTGATTCCACATTATTCCTGGTGTTTGGGGTGGGATTCCCAAAAAAAAGAGGTGATGGATACAACACCCCAAGTTTTCGGAATGCTCTGAGCAGCGGATCTTGGTTATGGACTGAGCGATTCATCCCCAGGGGAGATTTTCCCACGTTTCTGGTTTCCACAGGGAAAAATCCTAACAAGGGGAGGAAAAAGCTGCTGGAGGGATGTCCCCTGCTGTCCCCTGTGGGGCTGGGTGGGGAAATAGGGATCCCCTGCCCGCTGACCTCCTGCCAGCATCCTCAGCCCAGCATCCTTCTGGTCGCCTTGTGCTGGGCCAGCCGAGCACTCCAAAAACTAAAAACAAATCCAAGAATATCTCGGATTTAACTTCCAGCCTGGTGAATGGCTGTCCTGGGAATCTCAGGGTGGTGGCAGCAGGGGCAAACGTGGTTCCACGGAGTCATTCGGAGCGTGGCTCCAAGATGTGACCCTTGATGTCCATCTGGGCCACACCCCGGGGACAATTTTGGGAAGGAGCAGAGGATCCGGGCGTGGGCAACAGATGCTCCTGTTGACCTTTGGTGCCACCTGGTGACCTTTGGTGTCACCTGGTGGGTGGCTGAGATGCTTCTCGAGGGCTGGCTGCCAAAACCAGCGCTGTGACAGCGACACCAGTGGCTGCCAGGCTGTCCTCACACCCTCCCCCACTCCAGAGCCTGCCCAAAATCTTCCTGGTGCCGTGTGGGCGTTGCAGAAGCTGGATTGAGCGAGGAGGTGGAAGAGACTGGGATAATGCGGAGCTGGAAGGGCTGAAAGATCCGAACAGGAGAGGATGATGATGGAGATGGGATTCCCATGGGGTTCCAAGCCTTCCCCCTAAAATTTTTGGTGTCCTTAGGCCACTGAGGGCCACAGAAATCTGCAGGAGGTGCCTGATTTGGGAATTTTTTTGCCCGCTGTTGGGATCTCATGTTCCTGCTCCCACCTCTCCCTTGTCAGAATAACAAATCTTTTGCTTCCATAACCAGCTGGGAATAAATTCCTTACGCTGCAGTTTAATCCCTCAGGGATGCTGACACGGCAGGATCTGGCACAGGGAGAGCCAGCCCTGGAGCTGCCAGTTCCCAACCCTCTGGATCCCCGTGGCTCACCAGACTTTGGGATCCTCTGTTTGGAGCAACAAAGCTCCCTGGAATCTTCTGGGTTGTTTCTTATCCCACTCTGGGTCCAGGGAAAGAGGCTGCCGTGCAGCCCTGACTGAGCCAAAGGGGATTAGGAACAATTTGGGCTGGAAAAAAGGGTTTAAAGAGCACAGTGTGGGGTTTGGAGAGCCTGGGAGAGTTGCATCCATGTCTGTTTTTCCATGGAATGACCCTCTTGGTTGCACTGTGAGCTGGAGAAGGGAAGGCTCCAGGAAGAGCTCAGAGCCCCTTCCAGTGCTTAAAGGAGCTCCAGGAGAGCTGGAGAGGGACTTGGGACAAGGGATGGAGGGACAGGACACAGGGAATGGCTTCCCACTGTCAGAGGGCAGGGATGGGTGGGATATTGGGAAGGAATTCTTCCCTGTGAGGGTGGTGAGGCCCTGGAATGGAATTCCCAGGGAATCTGTGGCTGCCCCTGGATCCCTAGAAGTGTCCAAGGCCAGGTTGGATGTGTCTTGGAGCAACCTGGGATAGTGGAAGGTGTCCTTGCTCATGGCTGGGAATTAGAATTCCGTGATCTTAAGTTTCCTTTCCAACCCAAACCGTTCCATGGCTCCCTGATTTTTGTTGTCTCGTTTGTCTCCATGTCAGTGACCTCCAGCTGGGGAAACCCCAGGGCTCTCTATTCCCAGTCCTGCTTCCAGATTGGAGCAAAGGAAGGGAGGAAAGAGGGGAAAAAAAAAAAAAAAAAGCTGCATTCAGGACAAATCCTGCCCTCAGCTCCGGATCCTGGTGCATCTCTGACTGGGATCATCCCTGTGTCCATCCATGATTCCTTGCAGGCCGTGGCTGGAAGGCAGGAAGGTGCTGCCAGGGCCACCTGAATGTGGGTGTGGCTCCCTGGTCCCCGTGTCCCCACGGCCACAGGGGGCTGGGTGGCCCTGACCTCTCCCTGATCCCATCCCCATCCCTTTGCTTCCCGCAGCTCCCTCGGACGCTGAGCTGCTGGAGCAGGAGAAGGCTTTCCTGCAGTTCCACGTCACCATGCCGGAGGGGCCCTCGCTCCGTGCCCTGCTGCAGGATCCCGAGGAGAGGAGGAAGCTGGGTGAGCACGGAATTCTGGATCCCATCACCATTCCCACAGATGATGAGGTTTTAGGGGGATCTCTCCGCGCAAAGAGGAGTTTCTCGGGAAGTTTCTTCTCCTGGGAAGCATCGCACTCCCCTTGAGGGTGTGAGGAACCAACTGGTGGTGCTTGTCCCAGCCTGTCCATCCATCTTTGCCAGGAAAAATTCCAGGCGTTTCCAAGCCAGGTGACGTCACCCAGCGCTAGGGAGAAATCCGTAGGGACACGGAGATCCTGGAAGCTCCTTGTTTTGGGCTGACTTGGCTGGAACATGAGACACAGCAGATGCTCAGGGGGTGGCTTTTTCAGCTGCGGCGAATTCTTGGGAGACAAGAACTTCTTCCCATGCGGAATTTCAGCTCCAGGGGAAGAACAGACGCTGCTTATTCAGCTGAAGTCGTGTTTTGGCAGCCCCTCCTCAACGATGCTCTGCATCGAGAGCAAAGTCAGCACTCGGAATTTTGGGGTGTTGCCACCCCCAGGAGCTCTTTTCCCTCCTCGCACACGTGTGGAAGGAGGCAGATCCCACCAGGAATGAGTTTGGCCTCAGCAAAGTCCTTCGGGATGCTTGGCTGGATTTCCCTGCTGGGGATGGGAAGTGGAAACCTCCAAACAAACCCCAAAATCCAAGTGGTTTATGGGGACACCACCCCAGAACCCCTCAGTTGTGCTCAACTGGTTTGCATCAGCTTTTCCAGCTCTGCCTGATTTTCCCGGGGGCGAATGGGCTCTGTTTAACATTCCTGGTGAAAAATAAACGTGCAGACGCCAAGCTGAGCTTGGATTTGGTGTACAGGAAAGGAAAAACCCAGAGAGGTTGTGGGTCTCCATCCCTGGAAGTGTCCAAGGCCTGGTTGGACAGGTCTTGGAGTACCCTGGAATAGCAGAAGGTGTCCCTGCCCATGGAAGGGGGTTGGAATGAGATGAGCTTTAAGGTCTTTTCCAAGACCCAAACCATTCCACGATACTATTATTATTATTATTATTATTATTATTATTATTATTATTATTATTATTATTATTATTCCCCACAATTTCACGTTTTATAGATTTGACCAAAATTCTCAGGGTAGGGGAGCCTCCTCTCTGTTTTCCATCCAGCCCCAAAACATTCCCTGGGTTGTGAGTTCCTCTGGCTGCGGACTCCGGGAGTCTGGAGCAAACCTCATCTCCCTGGATTCTGTTGCCACCGTGTGTCCTGAACGCGAAATGCCACAGGCACGCGCGTTTCCATGAGACACGCACGGGGAGAGCTTTTCTGGGAGTTCAGCCTTGGAGACGGCTGCCTTGGTTGCCGTTTCCCACGGAGGAGAGGCTTTGCGTTGATACCCGCGGGTCACTGGAATTTCAGCTCCTCTTTCCCGGCCACTTCCATTTCCCGAGGGTGGGAACACGTTGAAGGCAGGTGGAGAGGGGCAGAGAGCAGAGGACGGAGAGCAGGACCTGCAGGACAAGGAAAAAAAGGCTTAGCCTAGAAAACAGGGAGGTGTTGCGCCTTGCCAAGGAGGACGGGACTGGGTTGTTCTCCACGTTCCCATTCCCGAGGGATCCGAGGCGATGGAGGGGAGTTAATTTGCTCAGGAGATTGAGGTTAAGCGTGAGGAGGGACGTCGGGGGTGGTTTTTCAGGAACATCTGCCAGCTCCGGCGCCGGGGGAGCGAAGTAGGTCACCCTTCAAGGTCCCTTTCCAGCCCTCCATCGGCTGGGACCGACCCCATTTAGGGCTGGGAACGTGACTGGGCTGTCCCTGAGTCACAGCGGGGTGGTGGCACCGCTCCCGAAATCCGTGGGCAGCCGAGCGGGGAACGGCGCCGGAGCTGCCGCTCACGTCGGGCTCAGCTCCCTCTGCTCCCTGGCAGGCAAAGCTCACCTCAAGAAAGCCATCATGAAGCACGAGGAAGCCATGAGGATCCACGGACTGTGCAAGATCCTGAGGAAGATGGATATCCTGCAGGAGGTCCTGTCCTTTGCCCACAAGCGCTCGCTGAGCAAATACTCCGAGATCGACCACGAGGAGGATTTCTTTGAGACGGGAGAGGCTCCGGACATCCATCGTGAGTGGGGTTTTTATGGGATTCTGGGTGGGGAGGGGAGGGGGTTTGTGGGTGGGAAGGCTCCACGGGGAGTTCTGCTGTGGAGGGGGGCTTGGACTGAATGATCTCCGAGTTCCCATCCAAACAATTCCAGGATTCCTGGCTCTTACGGGGTGACACTCTCCCTCTTTGGGATGGCAGCAGCTGTCCCAAAGGTCACCCCCTGTCTGTGCTTTTCTCTCCCTCCCATCAGCCAAAACGCACCAGAAACCCGAAATCAAAGCCCCCAACTTCTCCCAGGTGAAGGTGACCGACCTCTTCCACAGGCTGGTACGTACAGCTCCGGGAATGGGAATATCCCAAGGGAGCGGCCGTCTCCTCCTCCTCCTCCCCTGCATGCTCTGCTCGCCTGGATTCCTTCCTCCTGCAGCCTCTTCTCCCTCTTTCTGTCGGTTTTCCAAGGAGGAGGAGGGCTGGGATCTGTCTCTGTGACACCTAAATGGGTCACAAAGCTCCTCGGGTGACAGGGGAGCAGGCACAGGAATTTTGGGTGGGCTTTTCCCGAGGGACGCTTGGCAAGAAGAGTTTTGGTGTCAGGAAGCAGCAGGAAAATCCCCCTGCAGCTTTATCCCTGCCCTCTTTAGGTTTTTTGGGGTCCTGGGGAGCAGGAGTGGGGCTCAGGACTGAGGTGGGACCTGTGGTGGGATCATCCCCTGAGTCCCCCAGGGAGAGCTTGTGCATGACAGCCCCAGGGCAGGCAGGAACATCCCGCTCCTGTGGGAATGGGAAAGCAGGGAAAAGTCAGGAAAACAGGAAAGAACGGAGGAAAAGTGACCCTGAAGTGGTGACCTGTCCCACCCACCCTGCTCCTGGACCAACCCCGGTGGCATCCCCCAGATCCAGACAGCCTCAAGCCCCAATTCCTTCTTGGATGATGGGCTTGTTTTCCCTGCAAAAGACAGGAAAAACAATCTCTGCCCCCTCCCCATCCCTGGAACTGGGTTTTTTTCACAAGGCTGCACAATTCCAGGCAGTTGAAAAGGTGCTTTCCATGTTTCTCCCTCATCCCAGGGCCCCCTCTCCGTGTTCTCGGCCAAGAACAAGTGGTATCCAGCCCGGAGAGTCCACCTGATGAGAGGAGAGAACGGCTTTGGGTTCACCCTGCGAGGAGACTCCCCCGTCCTCATTGCCGGGGTCATCCCGGGGGGCTGTGCTGCTGTGAGGATCCCAGTTTCTTGCTATTCCCATGGGAATGCTGGAAGGGAGCTGCCTGGAGGGATTCCAGGTGTTTTTAGGTCTTAAAATGGCTCAGGGGGAGACTCATCCCCGCGAGAGCTCAGCCTGGGGTTTGCAGGTGGGCGTCATGAAATGATTAATATTTAGGGGATAGCTAAGGAAAAAAACATGGAATTTCGCTCAGTTATTAACTGCTGGAAGCCCACCCAGCTCCCTTGTGCCTCGTTTTGGGATGTGGTAGTGGCTGGAACAAGATGGCACGTCCAAAAATTGGGCAGCTTTGTTTTCCAGCAGGAGACGCTGAAGAATCCTGGTGGGATCCCCTAAAGGTCTCCTCGCTCCCTCAGCACCAACCCATCCACCCAGATCCCAGCATCCCTGGAAAAACACTCTCCTTAGCAGCAGGATCACATCCCTCTTTGGAAGACTCAAATCTTCCCAAAGACTGGGAAATGGAGCAGATCTGGTCCATGTCTGGAGCTGAGTTGTATCTCCTCAGCCTGGAGAAGGATCCAGGGAGAGCTCAGAGCCCCTTCCAGTGCCTGAAGGGGCTCTAGGCGAGCTGGAGAGGGACTTGGGACAAGGGATGGAGGGACAGGACACAGGGAATGGCTTCCCACTGCCAGAGGGCAGGGATAGATGGGATATTGGGAAGGAATTCTTGGCTGTGAGGGTGGCGAGGCCCTGGAATGGAATTCCCAGAGCAGCAGCTGTGGCTGCCCCTGGATCCCTGTAAGTGTTTCCAGGCCAGGTTGGATGTGTCTTGGAGCAACCTGGGATAGTGGGAGTTGTCCCTGGTGGAACTGGCTGACCCTGAAGGTCCCTTCCAAACCATCCCACGATTCCGTGACGATCCATGTGCGTTTTCCCCTCATTCCCTGCAGGAAGCCGGGCTGAAGGAGGGCGACTACATCATCTCGGTGAACGGCAAGGACTGCAAGTGGTCCAAGCACGCCGAGGTCGTCCAGCTGCTGAAGAGCACCGGCAAGGAGGGCGTGGACATCGGAGTCATCACCCTGCAGGGCTCCGAGTGTCCCAAAGCCGTGAGTCGCATCCCACGGGAAACCCCCGGCGTTCCCTGGAGCTCCGGGTGTGCTGCCCTGGCTTCACGCCCCTCTCTCCACCTTCCCCAACCAGGCGGACAGGAAGGCAGCAGCGATGTCCTCGGGCTCCGGGATGCTGAAGAGCAACAAGGAGAACAGCAGGAAGAGCCTGATGAACAGCAAGAGCGCCAGCACGCTCCTGGTGTGGAGCAAGCGGAGCAAGAGGAGCAAGAAGAGCACCTACAGCGGGGTCCCCTTCACCGCCGTGGGGGACAACGAGCCCACGTACTGACCACGCTCCCTCGTGTCCCCTGAGCTCCAGGACTGGCTGCCCAGGAAGATTCCCAAGCCTGGCTGGACTGTGAGGACTCCCGGACCCGGGAACGCGCCGCTGGTCGGATCCGCGCCGAGAGGTGAGCCAGGCACCTCCGCCTCCCGGCTCCTGCATCCAACACGATCCCCTCGGTCTGGGGGAAACTCGGGTTTAGTGCTAATTTTGGGATTTTTTTTTTTTTTTCTTTTTTTGCTCTAAAGGGGGGGTCGGGGGGAGCTGTGTTAAAGCAGGGCCTGGTTTGTGTCTTCTGCTTGGCCAAAGCCAGCCCCAGCCATTAAAGCAAAAGCGTCACCTTCTGTGGCATCTCCTGGGCTTTCTCTGCAAGGCGCGAGGCGGAACTGCTCTCCAAGAGCTGCTGGAGGAGCTGAACCCTTCCGAAATCTCCTTTTTGGGGAGAAGGGACAGCGCAGGCATCGATGACTTGCGGTGATCCCATCACAGGGTCCAACCCAGGCAGCATCTCCCTGTTGGGGCTATCCCAACGAAACAGGATGGTTTGACCATTTTTAGTGCTTTTGGGGTGGTTTTTTTTTTTTTTGGGAAATGAACCCCCAGCTTGGGCTCAGAAAATCCAGCCCAGCTGCCCAGCTGGATTCTTTGGAAGAAAAGGGAAGGACTTAACGTGTGCAGTTGTTGTCTGGCTTTTTTAATCAGGAGAGGTGGATTGCCCTAAATATTCCGTGAGGAGATTAATAGCTAAGAGCCTTGGGGGGGGGTTTATTTTTCCTGGGAGGAGATTAAAATTCCAGGAAGATACCTCCTCCAGATTATTAAACTCCTAAATTTGTGCTACTGTTGGATCTTGCACACGTTGCTAATTCCCTAACACTGCTGTCAGCATTCCTGGGCTGGCCTGATGGATCTGGGCATCTTGGTAATTGTCCTGGAAATGCTGGGAGACTCCGGATCCACAAAATAGATTGGCAGAATTCCCTCCATCCCGTTTCTGCCTGGTGTGTTGTTTTGTCTGAAGGCTGAGGAGCTGTCTGGGCTTCAGTGCCTGGATGATCTTGGGAGGTAGAAAATTCCCTCGGGAGAGATGCGGTTGTATTTTTGTACTTTTTAAGGAATTTTTAGGGGTGGTTTAAAGGAGCAACGGGATCTCGTTGCCACAGTGTCCCCGGGGGCTTGTGACTTCTTCTAGTGGCTCCTTGTCCACTTTTCCAAGCTCTTAACCCTGATTTTATTTAAGGAAAACTTCCAGGAAAAAGCCAGATTGGAGCAAAACCTGGGGTAGTGAAAGGTGTCCCACGGCAGGGGATGGAACGGGACGGGCTTTAAGATCCCATCCAAGCCAAACCATCCTGGGATTTTACCAGCTCAAGGAGGGGTTTTTAGTTCTGCTTTTGGCCAAGAAGCCTCTCCATAGCCCGAGGCATCAGCACCCCGGATTCCGGATTCCGGATCCGCCTTCCAGCACGGGGCCATCTGGAGCAGCCGGGCTTCCCGCGTCATCATCCCGGCTGCTGGGCGTGGGAGCGGGAAGGAAAGGAGGGGGTGGGGGTCGCAGAAAAGGCCACCTTGCCCTTAAAACATCCCGGCAGCATCTTCCCACCATCCTAAAAACGTGGGATGCCACCACGGACGTCTCCGAGCCGGAGAGGGATTTACCGGGGAGAAGCTGTCGCATTCCACCCGCGTCGCCCGGCCCCAGCATTGGGGTCGGGTTCTGTGGGATTGGGATAATCCCCCTAATTCCAGGGTTTTATGTTGGGTTTGTTTTGTTGGTTTTTTTGTTGTTTTTTGGGTTTTTTTTTTTTTAATTTTTACATGGATTCTCACCTTTTATGGATTAAAAAGCACTGATTGAAATCCAGTTTGTAGCGCTTTTGTTGGGAATTACGGGTGCACCACCCGTGAGGGGAAACAAGTCCTGGCTGACCCTCCAAAAGAGTCAGTTTTCGGTCGTTTTTACACAAATCCAGAGCTGTTGAGGTTGGGAGAGATCCTTTGGAGTCAGGACGGGCTTCTCCAAGGAAAACCAAGGTCCCAAGCATCCAAATTAAATTTGGTGAGCCATGATCTCCGTTTCCTGTGTGGTGCAATGGGAGATCCTGGCTTTTGTCACAAGAATTCATGGAAGTCACATGGGAAGTGAAGGCTGGGGCTCAGGCTGGATCCCTTGGGGCCTTTTCTCCTGGAAAAAAAAATGGGAATTGGTCAGGAAAATCATTTAATCATTTTTGCTTCTCACATCAGGTTTTGATCTCCCTTTTTGGGGGTTCCATAAAGGGTTTCCGATGCCTTTTTTTTTTTTGGCGGGGGTGGGGGAAGAGCTCATCCATGGGAATTTAGGCTGGAAAACAGGAAATCCTTGGCATTGGTCCATCTGTTTTCCGTTGGGACCTGGACACCACCTCCCCACCATCCTGGAAGGATGACCAAACCCATGGATTTGGGGCTGGATTATGGGAACACAACACCCCACAGGAGAAAGGTGGGTTTAAACCCCCTTAAACTGGAAAAAAACAAGACCAGGGCTTTCAAAATCAGATTTATTTACGGAGTGTGGTGGGAGCTTTTTTTGTCCTGTCTACCAACCCAGGGTTAAAACAGCTTTTTTTTTTGAGGGGGACATAATTTTGGAATTTTAGGAGTTTCCCCTTCCGTCAGCCCTCCTGTGCCAGGTTTTGGAAGCCACCCACAGTGAAGTCGTTCTGCTGCAGAAGATCCTTTTCCCACCCACGTCCAGTGGATGTGGGAAACTCGTGACTCCAGAGCTGGGATCCTCCCCCCACTCTGGTGACGTGTGCTCAGATGGGATCTGTGCTCCTTCCCTCTTTCCTGAAATCCGCAGAGCTGGATCTTGTCTCCTCCAGCTTGACCAGGAGGCAGAGGGGTCCTGGAGGGTAAAACATGGTCAAAAGCACAAAAAATAGGGCAAAAATGACTTTACATTCACCAAGAACTTGAGGTCTCTCCATCAGTGCAGAGAGGAGCTCCAGGGGAATCTGGAACCAAGGAGTGTTTGGATATCCTGGACTGGGACCGGTTCGTGCAGCTCTTATGGCCACAGAGGAGATGGAAAGATGATTTGGGAGATTTTTTTAATCCCTGATGATTTTTAAGGCCCTTGAGTCTAAAAACAGCCTGGAAACCCCAACCTGGAGATCCCATCCTGGAGATCCCAGCAAACCCAAGGGAATTCAACTGAATTTCCTGCCCTTGAGGTTGAGTTTTCCTCCTCTTGGAGCTTCACCCTCCATTATAAAAAATCTCCCAGCCCATGGATCAGCCCTTCCAGTGCAGTGGGAAGGGGTTTGTGGTGGGGTCCAACCTGGGTAAAAACCAGAAAAAATGGGGCAAAAATCATATTTACCAAGAAATTGAGGTCTCTTTGTGCAGAGCAGAGCTCCAGGGGAATCAGGAACCAAGGAATGTTTGGATATCCCGGGCTGGGACCAGTTCATGCAGCTCTTATGACCAGAGGGGAGATGGAAAGAGGATTTGGGGGATTTTCTTAATCCCTGATGATTTTTAGGGCCCTTGAGTCAGGCAACAGCCTGGAAACCCCATCCTGGAGATCCCAGCAAACCCACAGGAATTCACCGAAATTTCCTGATTTTCTTCCTCTTGGAGCTTCACCCTCCATAATAAAAACCTCCCAGCCTCTGGATGGAAAGGAACTTTAATTCCCTCCTTCATTAATGACACAACACAGGAGGAGAAGGTCCCTGTGGTGTCCTTGTCCCTTCACATCCTGTTGGCACCGTGACCCACAGTGGCTCCTCTGGAGCTGTCGCTGGCTCCAAATCCATGGCTCCTGCCTTTCCCTGGGATAACAGAGGGAAAAGAACTGCTGGGTTGGTGTGGTTTGGTGGTGGGACACTGGAGCTGGGCCAGGTGCTCTCACTGCTAATAAATCTCCTAATAAATTCGGGAATTTTTAGAGGGATCAGGAACTGCCTCCAAACAACTCCCGATCCAGGAGCAGCGGGATGGGGCAAAGCAGGATTTCTCCCGCTCCAGGATTTCTCTGTGGCATCCCTTGTCCTCCTCGCTCCATGCCCTGGGAAGGGACATCCCCAGCCCCACCTCTGCCTTCCCAAGCATCCGTGTGGAATTCCAGCCTCCTTCCCCAGCCTCAGCCCACTGGAGGGCAGCAGATCCCTGTGCAATGCACGCGCTGCCCACAA
>WEKY01032878.1:0-26965 GCA_013390045.1 Picathartes gymnocephalus
ATGAAAAACTATAAATAAAAGCAAGTGAAATATAAGTAGTTCTGAGTATAAATTTGGAACTGAAGTAATTTTGAATATGACGTAGACAGTCTACCTTATTTCAAAAATATTTCTGTACTAACAATCTGCCACTGAGTCCACCCAATGGGCATATATTTCATAGTAAAGCCTTCTATTGCCTGGGGCCTATTAATAAGGCAAACAGTCTAGGTTTTTGGACAGGTGGTCTACCAGAGTAGGCAAGAGTACCCACCCTGTGGGAAGATACCCAAGATACCCATTTTACTCATCTTAAAATAATGAAACGAACTCAGTATAAGCCTTAGCAATATCTTAGTCTAGGGACCATTAGGAAATGGAAATAATTTCACCACTTAAAATATGTGAATGGAGGTAACAGGTAATATCAATATTTTCTGTTTCTAATCTTCCTTTCACTTTCTTAATCTTCAAGGTATTTCATTCTGGTGATAAAAAATATTTCATTTTGTAAGTGGATAGTCCTCTCAAATGCAGGGCTTATGTGTCTTACTCGTATCTTAATTACATCTTATGTCTGAATATCAGGTATATTTTACTCATATTGCAAAGGTAATTAAACACACACGTGTAATTAATAGTTGCATATTCTTGTGATGTTTTTCAAGTAATAATGCTCATGTGTAGGAATTGGGACATATATATTAGTTTATTTGAAATACATGTTGTTGCTTATGATAAGCATATAATAAAAAAAACAAAATGGCATTCAGAACTCTGAAGAAGAATATTGAAGATTAATTGAATCTACTTATATGTCCAAAATGTGCCTTTTAATGGATGGTTTTAATTTATTATCTCAGTGTAACCCCCTCCCTCTGTCAGTGAGTTGTGAGCTAGAAAATAAACCAAATTGGAATTGAAGTAAATTTCAGGTAGTCATAGCTGTGAATTTGTGTGAATAGAAGATATTTCTTCATATGACTCTAGAGAAATTTCTACATACTCTCAAAGTGAAAACCAAAGTCATAATTGAACCTGAGGGCAATATCTATAGCAACAGACAAAATGCAGCAGGGGATAGGCACAGCCAATAGTATGCAATTATCCTTTTTTTTTCTTTCCATATTTGGTATGCTCCCTAGATCAGCTACAGTTAGTGCAAAACAGATTTTCCCTGCCGATTCCTATGCATGATCTGAGAGGCAGCATGGCTGAAGGAATATTTAAGGGGACTTTAGGGATAAAACACACCTTCTGAGTAGAATAGAAAGTTTTAGTCTATGTGAACACAAGTTGTGTCGCATCACTTACCTGGAGGACCAATGAACAAAGCCTTGTCATTGTATTCAATAGCATAAGAAGGACACAAACTTGTTGGGGAGTGTTCAGAAGAGGGCCAGAAAGATGACCAGAAGGCTGGAACACTTCTCCTGTGAAGACAGGTTGGAAAAATTCTGAAGAAAACATAGAGTACTGGTGGGTATAGTAGATGATAAACAAAAAGAAAACAGATGTTACTACTACAACACTATTAAAATCTCACAGTTTCTTTCCCCCTCAAAACTTTAGCACTACACTAGAACATTGAGAAAAACTATTATCAAATACTAGTATTACAATTCCTTTTTCTTGCTTTACTGAGCATATTTAAAGAACATCCAGGTTACTAAAACTGCACGTTCTGTGAGGACCAACTGAAGGAATTACACTTGTTCAGCCTAAACAAGAGGGGTTAGGGGACCTAGTATCAGCCATACAATACTTGGAAGTAGGTTTCTGGAAAGATGAAGCCACAGTCTTTGCTGAGGTGCACAACAGCACAAAGAGGGTAAAAGATATGTAAATTTAGACAGGTGTGGTTCTGAGTAGATATAAAGAAAATAAAAACAATGAGGATAATTAAGCACATAAACAGGTTGCCCAGAGAGGTCTGTTCTTTGAAGTCTTTGAGACTTGATGGTAGAAGAGCTTTGCAAACCTGGTCTGAATTCAGCATTGACCTTTTTCTGAGCAGGAGGTAAAACTGACTGACCAGCTGAGATTCCTTTCAGACTGAGTGATTCCTTGATTATTTATACGGATAAAATCAAATCAAAACAAACAAAAAAGAGATAAAAAAATCCAAACGAAAACAAAAAAATCACACATAGAAAACCCCCAAACACCCCATCCTTCCAAAAAAATCCTTAAGACTGAAATAATAATATCCTGTTTAAAGGATTCTTGACACTATGAAATTAACGACTTATCCATAATAAAGAAGCACTAAAATAGTATTATAAGCGATGTCTTTTTTTGCTGTTTGGTCCTTTTCTAACAGGCAACCTTGAAATGTCATCATAAACTGAAAACGTTCCATATGGATGTAATTTTGCTATCCTGGCATATTTGTCTTTAAAGTCTGTCCCAGATATGGATTCAACTGAAGATTTTAAATTGACAGTAATGAAGAGTGTGTGAATTTGGATATAAAGATGATGTAGGTATTTATTTTAATTGAAGATGCAAAAAGTAACTGGAGGTTTTTCAAAGTAGAAGAAACAAGTAAGTTTCTTTGAACTTACAAACTAAAAAGTAAGTATCTTTGAACTCAAGTGGGTGAACAACTTTCTTAAGAAAAGGAAATCAGATTTGTAAAGGAGTAGGCATCTCCTAACAATATTTACTGACTAAAATGTCAAAGGGATAATCTGTTTAGGGGAAACCTGACATCTGAGATAGCATAGAAGGGTTAAAATAAGTGCTATCCAATAAAAAAACATCAGGACATACTTGGAGTTATTCTAAAGAATGTTGATTTTTTTTGAGTTTCAGGAAGTGACATGAAATGCAAGGGTCTTTGCAACCTTTCTTTTGGTGCATGTGCTATGAATTGTGACAGAACCACAGTCTGGATGAGGCTAGCAGGGTCCTCTGGAAACTGCCTAATCAGTCTTTCTCAATGCAAGGTCACCTACAGGAGGCTATACTGGGCCTTACCCAGTTGAGCTTTGAATATCTTCAGGGATATATACTCCACAGTCTTCTTGTGAAACTTATTCCAGTCTTAGACCAAACCACAGAAAAAATATTTCGCTTATGATGAAATGAATTTTCCTGTATTTCAATTTGTGTCTCCTGACCCTTGTCCTGTCTCTGGGTACCACTGAGAAGACTCTGTCTCTATCTTCTTTACTTTTGCCTATCAGAAATTTATGCACGTGGATAAAATTCCCTTGATCTCTCTTTTCTCAAAGCAGGAAAGTCCCAACTCTCTCTGCCTCTCCCTTTTACTGTCCTTAAGTCCTTGCAGTACATAAATTTCCTGAAAAACTAAATTTCTCTGCCTTACTAATAGCAACAAAATGTATCAGGCTTAACAAATTGACATTCCCCTAAAATGAGTTATTTTCAAGTCTAAAATATCACATTTACTTATATTGGAGAGACATTGTTTCTGTTCCAGGAGCCCTCCTTCAATTTCTCCCACCCTGAAAATAATGTTCTGTATCTGAAAAATCTACAGTAACTTATCCAAAATGATTTCTTCTACTGCCAAGACTAATACCTAAGAAAAAATATTGAAGACTTCTGATTGATAAAAATATAAAGGGTTTTTTCTTACATATATTAGCTTTCATAGATTAATTTACCATTAGAAATGAAATTAGGAAGTACTGATAATTCCATGAGCTTTTGGTCTGTATTGAAGTCTAAGGAAGGAAAACTGTATAAAACCATCAGGGATTTCACTGTAATGTTGCTTTTAATACATTTACTTCTGGATAATGACTCCATTTTTTCCAAAGGGAACCAAAATAGGAGCTTTCCTTAAAAGGGAAAATGTGGCCTGACCAAATGTTTCTTCCAATTAATTTTTTTCCTAAGATTTGGTAAAATGCAGTTGCTAGTTGAACAGTTGAACTTAGTTCACATTGCCTTTATTTCTCCTTAATACAACTAGTGACCTATCTGCTAAAAATAGATGAAAAATATAGTTAAGACAGGATTTTAAGTCATAATTTAGGTGCATTTTTATTCTATCTACTAAAAGGATACATTTTGAACTTGTCTTTAAAAATTCATAGCACTAACCTCTCTTTCTAAAAAAAAAAAAATCTGCTCACTTTTACATTATTTTTCCTTAGAATTCTGTTTTAGGGCTTACTGTCCATTTTTTATGGACTAATGGTTAGTCTTTGCCCCAAAGAGCCAACACATAGGGTAATGATAGGTGCAAGAGTAATCAGGTCTTTTAATAGTAGGCTTGTTTCCATACCAGAACAGAATCATGAGTTTCTGATAATATTATTACTTATTATTTAATACTGCAAGAAAATATTCTCTTTATTTCAATTAAAGAAAATTACTGCCATTAAGTGGATGTTGCACTTATTCATAAGATATTAAATAGGAGTCACCAGATGGTGCTGTAACACCTAATTTTATGAAGTCCTTTGTCTGAACAAACAACATGCTCTCTCTTTGGCCACAGGAAAAACTATATTCTTTCTAGTTCAATGATGCACTTCATTTTAGGAAGAGCTCTTGCAAGAAACTAAAATATGTGCTTTCCAGCTTGTTTTCATTCATCAATCATATTTGTTGAGATAAGTAAATTTTTTCTGTTTGGGCTGAGAATCCTAAAACAGACGAATTTTCTGCAAGCAATGTGTCTCTGTGAGAAAAAAAGTAGGTGGTGTAAAATTAACACCTTAGGAACATAAGGTAAACTGTTAATTTTATTCTCAAGATTGACTATCCCTTCACAGAAGACTAACAGTTTATCCATGTTACATTTAAAAAAAAAAAAAAAAATTCTTTCATCCTTCTTTAATTTTTCAGCAAAGAAAACAGCCTTAACACCAGTCTTGGTCAGTTGGAGAAGAAGCATTGAAAGCCATGATGAATTATGTAGGCTTTGGAATTAATGGAATATGACACGTCACACACTTTAATCTGTGTACTTAGATTCAAACTTAACACAAAGCTCTGTATAATTATCCATTTTACATCCAAGGTAGTCTCAGCTGAGACACCTGTTGCCCAGTACCATTGCTGAATTCTGTTATGCCTCTGATTGCTTTGACCAAAAAGAAAACTTGCTTCCTTCAATGCATTAAAAACATTAAGAAAAGGAACTGTGGGACAATATTTATTTTTTTTTAAATCTTAAACCAAAAGGACAATTGGAACTTCATTCTTCTCTTTTGATTGTATTTTCTCAATCCATGTTTCAGTCAGCCTTTCCCCTCCATACTTGCTTACTCACTGCTTCATCTTGTATTTTTGCTTGTCAAGTGCACCTCCTTCTGTCAGGTACAGAAAGAGGCAATGAAAAGCCTGTTTCTATCAGCTGGGAAGAAGAATGAAATATTTTGTTCACATATGACAGAAAGTGAACGTGATGTATTCTCCCTAAAACTTGAAACAAGGTCTTCCAAGTTCTGATTCATGCTAAGAATAGACTGCAATAAATATCAAAGCCAGCATGAAAACAAGACAACACATGCAAGAGCTCATATTCCAGTAAGGCTTAACAGTAATAGTACAATAAAACAGGTTCTGATTATTTTAAAAAATTTTTCATGATTAGTTATTTGCTCAAATGCTGCTTCAGAACTTCCAGTTGGATAGCTTCTGTTCAGGTCAGAGGACTATGCTAGTGATCTGAAGCACTTGAATAAGAACTTGCAAAAGAAAGAAAAACACTACATAACTTATGTTAATAAAAAAAAAGGAAGAAGAAAAAAATCAGGAAATACTGGAATAAAATAATATATCATTGAGCGTTTGATTATAAACAAGTTCTAATCTTTAGTTGTGCATATTGTACTCTAGATATTTCAGCCTCTACTTCTAAAAACAAACAAAATGCTTTCAAAATATGATTCATTCTAAAGTAAAACCTCAAAGACATCTCTTGGTTATTTATTTAAATGCCTAACTAAGCTAGCACTTGAAAACCATATATTTTATAGTTTGAGTTAATCTTGTTTGAGCTTGATATATGTAGTCTAAGGCTGGAACATAACTGGATGACTGTGACCACTTCATATAGTAATCCTTTTTATTATATATTTTGCTGTAGAATATCTGAGAAAAAAAAAAAAAAAAGTTGATCAAAGTCTCTTCAACTGTCTCAGAAATAAAATAACACCTTTTATTATATTTGCCTCAGTGAAACTTGCAAACATTCACTAATTCCAAGTAATATTACTGAACTTAAGCTATCTGATGTATGCCTTAAACAATCTTTTTGGCTAATTCTTAAATTAATGATATATGCACATAGAGGAGAAAAGTAGAAGCTCTGCATTCAGTTTTATAGATGGAAGGTATGATGCCAGCTGAAATAACCTGCAGAGTTCCAGAAATTCAAAGAAGCTGTCTGCAAAGTTAATTATGTTGAAAAATATAATCATTGGTTTATCTCTGTCATTTTCCCAAGCAGTTATTCTCAAATCCTATTAAATTGCTATTCTCCACTAAAGAGCTTTAAGAAAGATCAGAAATATTTCTCCATGGTTATTGTTTTAGTGGTTGATTGTTGTATTTATGTCAGAAGCACAGATGCTTTTTGTTAATCAACAGTAAGGTTTAGTTCCATCAGAATTTTCACACCCCCTTATCACAAGGCATAGATGAAATCGCCATCTGTGTAAATCTAAAAACTTTTTTGAGAGAGTCCAAATTACTAATTTATACATTTAAAGGAGTCAGCTTTTAGCCATTGGCAAATCTGTTTAGACCTGCATTTCACACGTCACTGCATTTACATTTTATTCAGGTAATCAAATCATTTGGTTAGATACCATTTATTCCAAATAAAATTGTGTATGCCAGGGTTCAGTCATCTATTTTCTAGCATTATATGAACCTTCTAAAATAAATTCTCATAAGGTCAGAAAATACTTGGAACTTTTTCTCTTTTTTCTCTTTTTAAAATTACATTTGCAATCTGTAATTATCAGCATGACATTAATACATATTCTCTTTTGAGATATGATGTTGATATTAATTTATAGTGTGATCATACAATAATTTCACCTTTGTATTGCTCTAACAATAAAACCAGGGAAATGATGCAACTTAGAAAATCCTTGAAGAGATAAATCTTTATTGTAGCAAATTTAATGTTTAATATATAAGAAATCTAGCGATATAAGAACTTATAATAGATTATGAAAGGATTTTTCTGCATATGAAAATGTTCTCTTTTACCGATCCCCTAAATACATTGCTATATATATAAATATCTTATAACCTATTATAATTGGAACAATTATTTCTAAGCTACATTTGGGAACAATATCTGTCAGGCACCCTATAATTAGTCCAAATATACAGCCATGAGCTTTCAAAATACAGAAATACAGAAAAAACAATCACCAAATCACCTAATTGTCTCCATAAGTATTTTTGAAATTGGTTCCTCATATTTTCATTCACCACTGAAAGCCCTGAATTTTTGGATGTCAAATGATTTTTGATGCTTAAAAACTTATTTCTCTAGGATGAGATTCACCTCAGAACACATCCTAATGAGTCTAAGCTTAGAGTCACTCTTTGCTTGAAACACACAGTCAGATAAATGCCCTGTCTTACACAAGGCAGGCACATTCCTTATTGCTAAAGCAACGTGGATATTTCGCACAGTTTGCATGGGTAGGACTTCTCCCATCAATGCTGTATTTAGAGGAAAGTTGCACATATTTTTTTTTACTCCTTCAGTCCATCACCTTCTTTGGATAGAGATAGCTAAATTTGATTTTTACTGTCACTGTGAGCCAAGAATAGCAATGATGAACTTGGCAATAAGGAGCTGCAAAGATGCAGCAATACCACGTAGGTAGACATTCAGAATGAATCTGGTCACTTAAATGAGGAAGTATGACTTGTCAAGCTGAATTACCACAAACAGAGCATGATTGATTGATTATACCCTGTCATAAGAGGTTCCCTCAGAGTAAAGGAATTAATTTAGATAAATACAAGGTAGTAATACACTTAGGAAAATGCCATATCACTAGGATGTACAAAACTAGCAAGACCTGACTAGGAAATTGGTAGCACTGAAGATCTCACAGCTGCATGATATTGCACAAAATGTTTTCTTTGTATGAATAGGTGGCTCGTGCAGCAGAGAAAGAAATACAGTCTTAGTAACATTTAACCCTGAAGTAAATTTTTTAATTTTCATATTAAAATTGAGTAGGGAAAAATACACCCCTAAAACTTATAATCTGGGATACATTAATGCTGTGGGATACCTAATGAAAAAAGGGACAAAAGAAAAGTTTCTTGTGTATCGACTGAGATACAAGACATACCTGTGAATGAGTTAAGGAATAATTTAGGCTTTAAAAATCAGTAAGAAGATCAGCATGAAACAGTCAACAAAGTGCAAGAATGTTTGAGACTCCAACAGATTATTTGAATGATTCTCAATTACAGTGTGTAAAATTTGACAGAGAATACATAATACTGGAGGCCCAACTACAGAGAATTTGACTATAAATATAAAAAAAGTTAGCAAATTATTTACATTTTTAAAATTTTTTCCCATATTTCTCAAATCCTTTACAGATTCCCATTACTTTTTGAGTAATGTGATAATAGTTCAAAATAGAAGTCATTTCACCTCTCCAAGACATTTAATTTGCACCTAAAGTTTTTGGTCTATTAATGCATTTATATCATTAAGATGCTGAAAGAGGACTTGAGGTGGTAAAACCTCAGCCCCTTCTCCAGACTTAATTTCTGTTTATGCTAATTATGCAGATTTAGATGCATAGTGATCCTTCTTGTTGTTTTATACATCCATCTCACATACTGGCAAAATTCACCTCCCTATGTGTGTCTAGTATCCTTTCAGATATTACATAATTAATTTCCTTCACAGCAGCTCCCTGTAATTTCTGTAAATTTAAATTGACTTCAGATAGTACCTACTTTTCTCAAGTAGCTGAGGTCTGAAAGGTGATGAATAAGCACAGAGAGCCATGAGGTGCTTTAGTTTCCATTGCAAGTCAAAGGATCTGTGCCTGCCTTAAGAGTGTCTGTATCAGGACCAGTTTTGGAATGGGGTGTACATGGTTTTGCTGTCATAATCATCACAGTAGCCCACGTGGCACTGCGTCAAACAAGGAGCGCTCTCTCACACCTTTAGCAGAGGATGTGGGCCACTAGTAGTGGCTGTAGGTTTGCTGGCTATCATAGTTTAGTTCTGGAAAATAAAAGCCTTTCATTTTCAGCAAGGCTTTTATGGAGGTATTCTTCTTTTTGGGCTACTATATGTTCTGGGGGTGTGGATACTGTTAAAGGCCTGAGCAGAAAAACTCAAACAAATTAACTGCAGTTTGGGACAGAGAGAAAGTTTCTCTCACGGTTCTGCGATATTGTTTATGAGATCTGTAGAACACAGGAACGTAAACATCTGTGCAGCTGTGCATTTCCATAAAAAGGTTGGATTTTTGTTGTTATCCCTAATTAACCAATAGTTTTAAGAGGGTGTTAATATCCTTAACCAATAATATGATACTTGAGTCCATGTGTTATAAAAGACATGGGATTTTGAATAAAGTGGAGTTGGATTCCTTAAACTGAGGGCGTCCATTCCTGATCTTCATGCCGCATTTCGGGAGAGAACAGCGACATGGGGGTTTATAATTCATGTTTGCAATGTATTTTTCATAAATTCATCTGTTCATATGTGGAGAGGAAGAAGATGTAGCAGGCAAGAAAAAGAGTAACGTTTAGGCTGGAGTCTCACCAGGCTTTCATTCTTGAGTTAGCAGTCTAAAATGATTTGCTGGGAAATGTAAAGGTTTTGAACAAAAGTTGTATCACAAATAGAAGACTGCTATGTATTTTGGAGTAATTATAATTTGTCTAATTAGAAAGCCTGAGTGAATCAGTCTTAATTAACATTGCAGAAAATCTGAAATTAAGATACGAGTCTAAACTAAGCACCTCAGATAAGTGATGGAAGGAGATAGGCACTTTAAGGACATCTCCAATGAAATGTCTAAAAATTGGCAGATGCTAATACCTTCATACTTCTCCCCAACAACTCACTAGCTGGTAAAGCTGCTTCTTAATTTAGCTGCAGTGAAGCTGCCAGCAGAAAATATTCATGGCACCTCCCTCTCTTTTGTAGCTATATTGGGGTAGGAGTCAGTTCAGAATTACTGATTTACTAGGTTTCAGTGTTGGAGCAATTCCATCAGAGCCAAAGTATAGTTAAATCCCAGTGGGTAAAGATAATACTGGAAATTGTGAGAACTGAAACAATTTTCAGCATCTTCTGTATGTTATGTATTTGACCCAAAATGAATGATTTAGGGTGATCTATCTTTCTTCTGACATCCCATTAATGAAGAACAAATCTTGTGCAAGCTTATTGGTCACCACTACATTAAGGACTGCTTTGCCACCTCCAGGATATTTTCCTGTACTTTTTTCCTATTAATTTGGTTGTAGTTTTCTACATTGTATCCTATTATCCTATTTTAGTTTTTTTGACACTAATTGTCATCAGGAAATGTGTAATAACTAGTGAAAAACTGAAAGATTTAAAATACATACACTAAATTTAAGGAAGAGGAGGCCATTATATCATATTAAACACTATCAATTAATTTTGTCAGATTATTGTTACACTGAAGGCAATAACCTTTTGCATGCTGTCGTTTGTGCTCAGTAAGAACATCGCAGTAGGATAACAGCACTTTAGTAGGACTGACCATGAAGATGCTGCATGGGCTGGAGCCCTGGAGCTGGGCAACTCCCCAGCGTCAGTCCTACCTACCAGCCAGGAGCAGGGCAGCTGAGGGGCACTGGGAAGGCCCAGACATCAGGCTGGGGCACAGGCTGAGACAAGGTCAGCAAGCAAACCCAGAGGTGGTGTCAACTTGGTGGCACGCATGGCTGGGCAGGGCTGTGGGGAGCTGGAGACTGGTCCTACTGTGGTGTCACTGGGGCAGGGGCTGACAGATCCCAGGGATCTGAGAAGGCCATTGGCAAGGTGGGGAGAGCCCAGGGGGAGAGCCAGGACTGGCCCCAGATGAGATATTCATGCTACAGATGCTTAAATTATTTGCTACATGTAGGGGTCTACACAGCTGACATAGACCTGATAGCTTTTTGTAAAGTGACTATATGACTAAAACAACCAACAGCAGTGACTTAGTCTACTCTAAAGCAGAGCAATGGAATAAAAGTTTAAGATAAAGGATTACACAGCTGTTCATTCATTTGAAATGCTTTGGAACACTCTTTCTGATCCAGTACTGTGGTTTCAGGATGACAAATATCTTCTCTAAGTCCTTGTATCAAATCTGCCCTACCCCTATAGATCCATCAAGCTTTTGAGGTACCACATGTGGTAACTCAAACCTATCCTTACATAAAGGAACCAAATCTCCACAGACTCCCCTGTCCATATTGGCTGGCATTTCCCTTGACTACAGGTAAACATGTTGTTTATATGTCAATAACAGGGCATTGATTCAATTTCCTAAATATAAATATTTATTGCCATTTGAAAGGACCTACATTATCTTCCATATGGTTTTGGTGACTATAAAACAGAGAGACCACCACCCTTTTCAGTGGAACAAAAAGCCAAACGATTTGTACTAGAGAGTTTCAAATGGTTATTTTTTTCAAATGGTATTGAGGCCTTAAAGTTAGGGATGAAATTGCAATTATATCCATTGGGATATTTTCCTTATTTCACTAAGTGCAACTTTATTCAGCCATTAAAATTCCCAGAACCTTTGCTGTAACTGCCATACAATCTGTTGCTTCCCAACCTGTATATGTGAAGATTATTTCTACTTAATTGTAGGACTTCAGACAGTAAAAGACGTCATGTTATTTTATCATGCTGCTTTTCCAATTGGTTACTGTAATTTTCACTTCTAATCCTGTCTTCCTATTGCATTGTCCAAATCTTTATTAATAAGTAGCATTGACTGTTTAGTAGGGTCCTGAAAAACCTGATACACCCTAGCTATTTGGCATGTCTCATTAGTAATAGCAACACATAAAAAGCCTTTTTAAAATCAAGATCTCGAAATCTAAGCTTCTCCTTTATCTACAAGGTTTGCTACCTTGGCATAGTTAGGAAAAAAAATTTAAAAGAGAATTGTTTGACAGAAGTTGCTCTTAGAATGTTGCCGTTATTTTTCTCCTTATTAGTTACAGGAGTTACACAACTCCTGTGTAGTTACATTTTATTTCCTATTTTTATGGTACTTTCCTGCAAAATCAAGTTGATCAGCTGGTCAATATCTTTTATGTTCTCACTTATTTCCTCATTCTTTGCCCTTTTAAGACAGGCACCTTGTATGTTTGTTTTGGTTTTTTGTTCTTAGTCTTGAGGACTTAATCCATTTTCGTGAGTTCTCAAAGACAAATGCTAACAATGTATCTCTGAAGCAGACATTCAGCAAATGCCCTTAAGTGTTATGATTGATAGGGTTGCATTGCCTAAGACTTAAAAGCCTTCCTCAGAGAATGAAATTCAGAGTAATGAAGTAACCATCTAAAGGGTGGTATTTGTAGAAGAGAAGAAGTGGGATTCACGGAAGTTAACACCCTCAGTGCTGGGTATATATATATACCACACAAAGAAATTATTTTACCTTTGCAATTGCAAGATTCCCAAACTCATTATTTAGGAACCAGCTGAATCTGGATTCAAGAGCTGAAGTACCATCTAGAGGTATAAACATAAATAATACGAATAAAGCCTCTTTCCTTTCCCAAGCAAATGAGATAATACCTAAATCATTAAACAAAGAATCTACCAATAGCTTCAAAAAACAGAATAAGCAGTATAAACATGTCTGGAAACTTTTACATTTCTGGGAAGGGATAGGATCTTCCTAGACTTTTTCTTCAATATCACTTCTCAGATATTTTCTTGTAGGTTATTTGGCAATTTTAATGAAAAGTTCTGTCCTGATATTTTTTGCTAAGGAACTCCTCTTCAGAAAGATGCGACAATTATTTTCATCTTCTTATATAATCAAATAAGGTTTTCTTAGGAACAGTGCTTCTGATTGTATATTCTTGCATGCATTAGCCTTTTAATATTCAATGTACTGTTTGTCCTACTGATTTTTATTTGTCCTCTGTTAGCTGACCTAGTTGCCATTTTTGGTATATGTCTTTCAGATCAGGTTAGTGAAGGACTTATGATTATGAGACATTAACTTCTGCTTTACTGTCCTCCTGTACATGCTTGAATTTCCAGTTTGAAATGATCTGGCTTTAAGATTCAGCTATCACATAAAATACAAAAGAAATGTTATATAATATACTCATACCTACAGTAATAAATATTTTCAAACTATTTTACTCTATACAGTGTATGTGCCAGGTGTGGAGAAAGGCCATAATCCCTGGCTGAGAAAATATTCATAATTTTGTGGAGGTCAGGGGATCATTACTGGACTCAATCCTGCTTTATCTATTTATTGATGATCTGGTTGAGGGGATCAAGTCTACCCTTAGTAAATTTGCAGAAAACACCAAGTTGTGTAGGAATGTCGATCTGCTGGAAGACAGAGAGGCTCTGCAGAGAGATCTGGACAGCCTGAATCAGTGGCCTGAGGCTAATGGTATGAGGTTCAACAAGATCAGGTGCCAGCTTCTAAACTTTGGCCAGAATAACCCCATGCAGCACTACAGGCTGGGGACAGAGTGGGCGGACAGTTGCCCAGCAGAAAAGGACCTATGGGGGTGCTAGTTAACAATTGGTTGAACATGAACCAACTGTGCCCAGGTGGCCAAGAAGGCCAGTGGCACCTGACCTGTATCAGCAATGGTGTGCCCAGCAGGACCAGGGAAGTCACTGTCCCCCTGTACTGGGCACTGGTGAAGCCACAACTCAAGTGCTGCATGCAGTTTTGGACCCCCCAGCTGAGGGCATTGAGGGGCTGGAGTGAGTCCAGAGAAGGGCAACAGAACTGGGGAAGGTCCGGAGCACAAGCTTTATGAGGAGCAGCTGAGGGAGCTGGGGGTGTTTAGCCTGGAGAAAAGGAGGCTCAGGGGAAACCTTATTACTCTCTACAACTGCCTGAAAGGAGGGTGTAGCCAGGGAGGGTTGGTCTCTTCTCTCATGCAACTAATGATAGGACAAGAGACACAGTCTTAAACTGCTTCAGGGGAGGTTTAGGCTGGATATTAGGAAGAAGTTTTTCACAGAAAGGGTGATTAGACATTGAAATGAACTGCCCAGGGAGGCGATGGAGTCACCTTCCCTGAAAGTGTTTAAGGAAGGACTCTATGAGGCACTTAGTGCCATGGTCTAGTTGATGTGGTGATGTTAGGTCCTGGGCTGGATTCGATGATCTCAGAGGTCTTTTCCAGCCTAATTGATTCTGATTCTGGTTCTCAAAACTTTCATATCAATTCCCTCTAATAAGACAAATTGACCTTTTTAAAACTGTTTATACCTGGTGCACTGAATGTTTAACAGCCATTAGAATGTTTAAGAGGTAGCTAGCTCTATGCTAGAACACCTACTTGTGTCTATTCCTTGGCTTCATTCCCGATGTCTAACACTTGCATGACTCTAGCTTCTAGCTCTCCTTTAGCTCTTCCTTTTAACTCCTGATCAGTTTTTAACTCTCTGTTCCTGATAATGACTCTTGACCTTGAACTTATCTTTTCATACATCTCCAGAGTCTGTTTTCTTTCCTGAGGTCTTACCCCTGATTCTCAATATTGTGCTGGACTATTTACAGATCCAGAGCTACTAAATATTTACAACTTTATGAGGGTTATGAGGGCTACTAAATCCTATTTGTTTTTTAGTAGCCACATCAAGAAAGGTCCATTTACACAAATTTAATTATTGGGATTTTGTGTCCATGTTCTGTTGTCATTGAAAAGCCATAATCAGTCTCCCAGATTCTACTCTTGTGTGCCGCTTTTCAAAATATACCATTGAACTTCTTTAGATTGTGACTTTCATAAAAATTTCTTCCCTATATTTCTGTTATTTCTTAGCACTTTTTTTCTGTTCAACACAACAGAAAACATCTTTAAGTTCATTAAATCTTTAACTTTGAAAATAAGAATGCATAACAGAAATAACCTTTTCTGTGCATACTGTGTAAACCTTTTGAATTTAATTTAATTCTAGTCAATGTCTAACCATGAGATTCAATTTTGTGTTGTGAGTTAATTTCTGTATTGTACACAACACAATTTCACTACAGCTTCCATGTAGCAGTGATCATAGCTTATAAAATTCCTGTACACTCTGAATATTTAATTTGATAAATCCTACTAAAAGGAAGTCAATGTCATATGAGAGAGCCTAGTGTATTTGTGACACTCATAACTGATTGACAGAAGGCACGTAGGACCTGTGGGAGATTTGTGTAACACTGCAAAGGAAGGTGAAAACCCAGTGGGATGTGTCTTGATATGGTAATGGACTCACTGAATCAAACCCTTAGTTCACATGAGAATGTCAATATTTAGAGAGAAGATTTACTTGCAAGCATGGAATGAGTACCTATTTTTATTTCTCTATATTAAGTCATTAACTGGAAAAAAAACTTACCTGAAAACGTATTTTATTTTTTCATAGTTTCTTTCATTGTTATGAAGACTGGTATTTCATTATCAAATTTTATACAACTTAATTAGTATGTGTTCAAAGCAGTGCACGTACACCTCTCCTTAAGTTCTTAAACTTGTTCCATTAATGTTCCACATACATTGGCTTTTGCAATTTCTAAAATGTTAACTTTGCCACTTATAATTGCCTACACTAATGTTGTGCCTCAAAATGTGTGTAATATTCATTTGTTGAATGCAAAATCAACGATTCATGTAACTTTCAGATTTTGGTCAGTTTTCAACTCAGTGTCTGACAGTAAGAAGTACTTCCATCTAAAAAAAAGAGCATGTAGATAATTTAGTGTTGGGTAAATAGTAGATGATTCTTGTAATAGGAGATTATTAGCCTATAGTAAAATATTCCTGGAAGGGTTTCCAGGACTAAAAGTCAACTATTTAACTAAATCTTCTAAAGGCTTTGAATGAAAAGTATTTATATGCTTGCTAATAAGCATAAAATCAGTTTTTGGGTTAAGCGTGGGAGAAAGAAAAATGATTTATTGAAAAACAAATGAAGAATATAAAATATTAAATCTGGTCTCTTCCAAATTTGGACAGAAAGAAACCCCAACTCAACCCAAACCAAAAACCACCACAAACCTCACAGCAATTTAGCAGATCTTAAAGGACTTCAACATTATTTGTACAGTTTGTTATCAACAGACCAAAACTTTACTTTTGTACAAGCTTACAGCTCTCATGTTATTACTGAAAATTATTATTATTAGCACTGTACTACCTGGTGTGAAATGACCTTGAAGCACTTAGGTCAGCTTCTAATATAGGTCTACAATTCCAAAATTGTGACAACAAATAGAATGGTTGAGCTAAAACTAACCTTTTAACAGGAGAGAAAAAACACTTAGCTTAAGATCTTTGTTAGGAAGATACATGCACAGCTACTCTTTGTGGTGCATACACTCTGTGAATAAACATTAGCACTATAGAGCAGTCTTTTAATACAACTATAAAGAAGATCTAATAGGAGATCTTGCCAAATATTTCTGCTAGAAAAAGATTTTATTACTGCAATGATACAAATTCTTTTCATTCTTATAAAGTGTTTTAGAAATGAAAATAAAGTCTTATGGCTTCAGAATATTTTGAAATGTAATTCAAAATTTGATGTTATAATTAAATCTTGAAATAATTTTTTTAGTAGTTAATTATTATTTTGTAGTGATTTTAGTGCAGTATTTTCACCCTTTTGGTGGATCACTGGAACTGAAATAGTCTATACAAATGTAATTTTGTGTTTAAGTGATCAAAGACAGCTTCCAGTCATCAGATCATATTGAAACATGGTGTCTTATTTTCTAGATCAAACTATGTCTGTTCTGTAATGAGAATATTTATTTCAGCTTCAAATAAGAATTAAATCAAATAGGAGTTTTTTGAACTTACCTTCAAATTGACATTCTTGTGTTTTGATCATCTATTCAACAATAAATTGAGAGTATAAATACATGCATAGGAAAACAGCAGGCATCCTTCATGAAAAGTATCCTTTTACTAACTAAAGTGGCTTAGAATTCTGGTAGTAGAGCAATCTGTGGAGAAAAAAAAAAAAATAGAGGATGTTCTAGGGTATCTATCTATGATTAAAATAATAAATAAAATTGAGTCTGCTCTCTCTCTGAACTTGAGACAAACCAGCACATCGTGTTCCTGTTTGCTCAACTAACGTCTGTTATTTATCTACCCTGCCCCACATCTGGGAACAGACATGAACTTTTGGGAATGTCTTGTACTAACGCCTGAATTGTCTTCAGCTCTTCACGTAGAAAGTTACTTGGCCTGATCAAAACTGTGACAGGGATCCCTCTAAATATATTAGTAAAGATAACCATGTTTCCATCTTTATCAAAATTTATGTTCCCTGGCACAGTTTGATTTATAACTATAAAAGTAAACATTGATAATTGCTTGATAAATTATGTATCTTTGGCTTTTCTTAAGCATTAACTGATTTTGCAAATTCTGACTTCCTAAATATTTCACTCTCCACAATTCCACTCTCTAAGGCAAAGACATATTCACAAATACAAAGATGAAGTTCAGTCCCTACGTCATTGATGAGCTCCAGAAATTGCATTTCTATTTAACTGTTCAGGACAGTTTGCAGGATCGTGATTGGGTGCAGGACTGTGCCCAAGGCAGAGGGGTAAACAGAGAGAATGGAAGGATGATGCTTCATTATAATTTCAAGGAACTTGTATGTTGGAATGTTCAGATTCACTGCAGGCAAGAGTAACTCTTGAATTGAAGAAATTGGACATTATGTAATTCTCTCAAAATTAGCCTCTGCAAAGAGCCTTTTGTGGGGAAAGTTGTGAACTATATGCTGCAGAGATTGTTCATCACAACAAAGTCATTGCTGAATCAATCCTCTGAGATCATCACAAATAGTTTCAGATTATATTCAAAACTGAATCCAAACTCAATGGCTGACCTTATTATCTATAAATGGATGAACTAAACCCCTATATTTTTGTTTGTTCAAAATCCAAATTCAAATGTTATTATTCTGTCTTTCACTTGATATCCATATAAATAACTTTGATATCATTACAGACCAGGAGATTTCCATAAGTGCTGGTCAGTTGCTCTTTCTTTTCTAAAATAAATATTGCTTTCCGACTGCTCTTTGTAAAAACTCTGGGAGCTCAGATGACCACCAGGATCTCACGGAACACCGTCTTTTGATTTAGACTGGTGCATTACCCCCATGGTATTGTGCATATCTGCAACACTAACACAAACCAATGGTTGAAAAGAAACATTGTGTCAGTGTCTGCTTCTGAAAGGTTAAATAGACACATATTTTAAAATCTAAGGTATTATATAATACACTATGAAGTGTAGGAAATGGGCATCTGATTTGTTTTGTTTGGTTTTTTTTTTTTAATCTTTTAAAGATCAACATTATTTTAATACTGTCAACCACTGTCATTGCTAATTCTTTATATGCTGTGTTAAACAAAATTTGAATGATGGGCTGCAGCATCAGGGAAACCCCACAACTGCAATAATCAGGATTACACACTTAACTTAATGAATTCTCCTCTAAATTTCATCTTCCAGAATTGTTTACACTAAAAAAAAAGGGTGGGAAAAAGAAGTTATCAAAGAAGATTTTATTTTTTCTATCACTTTAAATTAATTCACAATGAACAAGATGACTGGTACGAGAGAATCTGATTCAGTGTTAACCCGAGAACCCTATCCAGTCAGTATTTCAACATTTGCCCATTTGTCCTGGTTTAGGGCATATCTGGGAAGAAACCTCTGAAGGGGTCCCTCCAGGAAAGTAGATCCACACCATCCGTCCCCACAACTGGTTCGGGAAATAGATTTCCTTGGAGAAAAGTGGAAAAAAACTATTTATTTAACAAACAAAACACCCACAAGCATAAAGAATGAGCAATACTACACAGTAAAACCTCTTGCCGTTCTGAAGAGATGGCAAATTCAGAAAAGTCTTTTCCGTGGGTGTGTCCTCGGNAGGAAAATAACAAAAGAGAGCTCTCCACTGTCCATGCAGACAACCCAGAGTCCAGGAACAGGAATGCTGAAGGTGTTATCTCTCTGTTTTGAAAAACAACTGCCTCAGATGTTCCACCGCTTGCTTCTCCTTCTACCCCCTTTGCTCTCAGATCCAGTCTTAAAGGTGCAAAACTTATTTCTGGGCTAAACAGACAAATGGGGATAAAGGCATCATACAGTCAGCCTAGGACAAACATCCAAATACTGATTTGTCCAAGAATGTGACTGCCATCTTAACTATCTGTTGCTTCCCTCTGGCAGGATTGTTAATGTATTTTGGGTCATTATCTGATGAAAGACACTGGCTTGTGTGGCATTTACAAAGACATACCCCAAACTTTTCATTGCTTGAGAGTGTGGGCTCCTACTTTACATTTTCTATATGCTACAAACTCTGCCCATGATACTTTTGTAATGAACTGTATCATACACTAATTTTTGGGCTAAAGTAAAACATAAAAATTAAATGGAGTAAGGATACAGGCCCTATAATAAATAAATTAAAATATAATTAAATAAATAAAAGTGAGAGCAAATTTCTTGTGAGGTAAACCTGGACTTTTAGATAATTTGGTGGAATATCTACATCTGGTCACAACAGCAATGGGAAAGTGGAAAGATGTTGAATGGACATTGTTGGAGCCAATACTACATTCCCATTGTTTCAACTTACTTCTCTTAAAAAAAAAAAGAAAATATTGAGGATATCTGTGGAAAGGTAACAAATTCTCATATGATTTGCCAAGTTGCCTTCTGGTTGCTGAATGAAGGATCCTTCTCTTGTCTGAAGAGTAGTGAATTTCAGTTATCTCTGCACCACCAGTATTAGATCAATTACCAGTACAATCGTGGGATAACTTGCAACACGACTGTCTGTCTCCAGGAAGCTCTACTGCATTGAGCCAGTGATAATGAGGGACACAGGCTTCATAGGTAGACACAAGTACAGCAGGACAGTTCTCTTTACCATGCACTTAGGGCCAAGGAAGCAAAAAGCAAAAAAACCTAACAGCTCTGAACAAGTGCTGGTGCCTTTCCTGAGCTATGAATTTCTTATCTCTAAAGCTAAAGAGTTGTGTTTGTACTCTTGCAGGGCTCATGAATCTTGCTTTCTTGACTAACCAGTGACAAAGCTTCAACATGAGGTGAAAAGGGTATTCCCATTTTCTTCTCTCCCTCTTATTTCCTGCTTTCACCCCTTATGCTTACGTGGTGATCAGGGCATATTCCTCAGGAGAAAAAAGAGAAAGTGATTTTAGTTTGAAATCCTTTAGATTAAGGACACTGAACTCTAATCTCCCAAGTGATTTCTTTAACCAAGAGTCTGTCATACAAAACAAGAGCAATGCCTCCCCTCATCACCTTTCTCTGTCTGCTCTGTTTTAAAGGCAAAGCAGTTGAAACAAAGTTTTATAGATGGCTCAATAACTGTCAGGCATTGTCACACTTCAAGTTTCAGAACTTCAGTACTACCACATTGGTCTTCTTGGCAAATTTATTAATTCATCCCGAGATAGTTGAGGGCTGTGCATCCTCAAGAGGAGACAAGAACAATTCTAAGCATAAGCAAAAATGGAAGTGCGGACAATTAAGAAAATTATGGGTCAAACATAGGCTAGAAAATTTAGCTGTTTGCTCAACATGGGTATTTTCAATGGCAATTAACCTGTGAGAGGTTTAAACTTGATTTACATTTTTTAAAGGAGTCTGTATTCTTTTAAATGTATGTGCTTCATCCTAGTTTATCCTATAGTACTAGAATTATTTCCATCATCTGCCATTCTCTATAATTTTTTTTTCTGAAATATTGACTTTCTTTTTATGTATTGGAAATATATGCTGCTTTTCCCTTTACTGCTGATATCAATTTTTTTTCCTTTTTCCGAACAGATATAAATTTGATATTATTAATGCAGCAGTCTTTGACTCTATCTTTCCAAATTCCATAGGCTGAATTTTTACTGGCTTGTACCTGAAGACATTAATATCTGGGCAAGTGTTATCCTTAGTACATTACCCCTTGGTACATATCTTGATAAGTGGAAAGATTAGGGAATTAAGCTAGAAATGGCTTGCCTTTTTAATTAGGCCTTATTTGCCACTATTCTGATTTGTCAAAAAATGAAAACAAAATGGCTGAGAGTATGGCTATAGACCATAAAATGTGAGAACATAACTCTGACAGCTGTTTGAGGACGATTTTACTCATGATCAAATGGATGAGATCTGTTTCTAGTTCTGTTTCTCTCCCTAGCTGTTAATGTAATTTGGGAATTTTGACTCAAGAAGATCTATAAAATAGAGACACTAAGATCACAGAGTGGTTAAACCTGTTGTTTAAAACCCAGTGTTAAAGAAAGTCAAGTGGGAAAAAGTTCATAAAACCTAAGTCAATAAAAATAAGCAAAAGGCTAGTCTAAATAACTCATTCACATTCCCTCTCACTGTAATAAAGAATTATCTTTTCATATTGCTGACTGTTTTCTTTCTGACTACAAGTCTCTTTCCGTTTCTTGGATTTTTTTTCCTATTTTCTTCTGAGGCATTTCAGACATCAGTGTTAGACTGAATGTCCAACTTCAGATAAGTCAATTTAGGTGAGACAAATCTCAGGTTGGTTGTCTCAGTGGGTAAAAAAAGGTGAACAGTATGGGAGTAGAGGTCATTTACACGATGTCCTGTTACAATTATGTGGTTGAGAGTCTGAAAATATTATTATATTGATTTATCTACCTGGCACAGCTGTTGTGAAAATGATTACTCTTTGTATAGATAGAAATAAATCCAAAAGATACAATTCTACCTCCTCTAGTCCAACTAAACTTTATGTAACATTTCTCTTCAATTTATGTTAGAAATAAGAAGATTCTTCAAAGATTTTGGTAGAGGAAATTTGTTCTCCTATCTTGTTTCAACTGTAATAAAATGAAGAAGACAGAAGTAAACCTCCAACTTCCCTCATATTTTCTTATCCAAATAAGACTCATATTTATTGCCTACAACTAAAACCTTCCAGTAATTGAAGGATAATTATCTATTTTTCTGCATTTATATTTGCTTTATTTTTTGAATGCAGAATATCACAAGGTTTGAGGATTACAAGATGCACTATCTCATCTTTTTAACCATTGAAATGGGCAAAACTGTAATTGTGATTTCAAACATCACAAACTTAAACTGTTTTACTGATTCCAGGTTGTACCTCAGTAGAGAAAAATGCACATATCAAATTATCTGATCGATTTTCATACAACCATATTCAATTTAGGTCGGAAAATACCTCCAAGATCACTGAGTCCAACCTTTAACTGACCTCGTCAACTAAACCATAGTCGTAAGTGCCACAGTCAGTCATTTCTTGAACACCTCCATGGATGGTGCATCTACCACCTCCCTGTGTAGTCCATTACAGTGCTTGACAACCCTTTCTGTGAAGAAATTCTTCATTATGTCCAAACTGAGCTTCCTGTGGTATGGCTTTAGGCTATGTCTACTTGTCCTGTCACTACCTCCTTAGGAGAAGAGTTTAACCACCACCTGGCTACAGCCTCCTTTCAGACAGTTGTAGAGAATGACACCGTCTCCCCTGAGCCTCCTTTTCTCCAGGCTAAACACCCCCAGCTCCCTCAGCTGCTCCTCATAGGACTCACTCTCTAGACTTTGACCAGCTCTGTTGCCCTTCCCTGGACTCACCCCAGCACCTCAATGCCTTTCTTGTAGTGAGGGGCCAAAACTGGACACAGCACTGGAAGTGTGGCCTCAACAGTGCCCAGTACAGAGGGACAATCCCTGCCCTGGTCCTGCTGGCCTCACTAGTTTTATTATATAGGTCAGAATGCCATTGGCCTTCTTGGCTACCTGGGCACAGTGAAGGCTTGTGTTTGTAGCCTCTCATCACAGCTGTCCCATGAAGTTGTATTTGACACCACAGAATATCTCAAAGGACATTATGCAGTGATGATCAGGCAATAGAATTGAATCTCTTTACAAAATAGTCTGAAGTTCTTTTAAACCTCCTAGAGTGTCATGTTTCTGTGATCAAAAGCCTAATTTTAATGCAACACAATGGCATAAGCTTGGCTTATGCATCCAAGAAAGTTGCCAAAACTCTGGGAAAGAGTGTTGACAAAACTGCATAGGCTAGCACCATGAAAGGTAACACAGGTGAGACTGCAGAAAAAGCAAGAGAAAGTAGTTCAAGGATTCTGCAGGAATAACTGGTGAGAAAAATCTTAAGGGGAAATAAAAATAATAATTAAAAAATCTTTTAGTCCTAGTAATCAATTGTATAATATTAAGCAAGAAATATTTTAGATTTTTAGTTTTACAAAATTTGTGTGTGTGATTTCTATCCATGTGCAGAATATCTTCAGTTATTTGATATTCATGTTCAGTTTCTCCTGTTGCCTTGTCTCTTCATTTTCTTCTCGAAATACTTAAGTTCCACAGTGAAACGTCAATACGCTTTTTGATCAAGGTTTATAGGAAAGAAAATAATTTTTAAAAATGCAGAAAGACAATTTTATCTATTTTATAATTCTGCAAAATAAAGCCTGAAATCCTACTCCCTGTCAGTAGAAAGCAGTATACTTGAGGCAGTTATTGTTAAATACATTGCAGCAAATTTCTGATGTAAAACTGAAGCAAGTCTGAGTTCTGAGGTCTTTCAAAATGATGTTGCTCTAGTGTGTTCTGGACACCTTATTTCCAATGAGCAGGCAAAAGTTTTCTCAGGGCATATATTTGGGAAAAAAGAGACAGTGGAGTGATGGTAAAATAAACTATATGAAACCATTTTCAGAAGATGAGGAAGAAAAAGGTCTTGATCTCCCTCCTACTTAATTACTAATAATAGATAAACTACTCCACTTAATTTTATCACACTTGAACACAGAAAAGGAATTAAAAGAAGCCTTTTTTACCTGGAGGGATGTGAAGAAAAAGAGACATCAGGAATTCAACCCAAAGAGTGTGTTAAATTACCTAAAAAATATTCTACCCTCTCTCAAGGCCTATCCTAAATAATTTGAGAACAGAGGTGACATTTAAAAGCAGAAGGGAAGGTGGGCAGGAAGATCACAGCAGAAAAGATGAATTTCTTGTGCTGCTATATAACACCATCATTTTTCTTAATTATTCTTGACATTTCACCTATTATTCTGTGAGCTCCCTCAGAGCACAGAGGGGAAAAAATGCCAGTTGCTTTTCAGAATAAAATGTGAAGAGGTACTTACTGTCAGATTTTATGGCTGAAGTTTGCCCTTTGATACACAGAATCATAGCACCACCTATCTGGTAACATTAGCTGTTACGTTTGCAGATGTACAACCTACGGCAGAGTATGCAAAATGTGGGGTGTGGAGGGTATTTGTGTGAAAGGAGGCCACTAGGCTAAACGGGGTTTTATGATGGAAGAGGAATACTGAAGATATACTGAACCAAAGTAATGCTTAAGTGCTGAATAAAAAAGCTCTAAGAAGCTTTTTTCCAAATTTGTCCATGAAAATAAATAGTATGCATCTGCATAGGACATTTAAATTTAATATATTGTCTAAACCAAAGGAACAAAATTATCTATCTATCATAATGAATGAAACATTAATTTCGTCTGCTCCTCTAGGGTGTTGCTGTAAAACAAGGATTAAGAATTGTTCATCAATGTCAAAAGGATGTAGGGGTTATACTAAGACACCTAGAGTTTACATGGAAAGACAGAAAACAAAGCACAAAACTCAATCAAACCACTGGTGGTATAAAATTTTATATTCTTAATAGGATGCTTTCATTTCATTGGGTTTTTAAATTTATTTTCTATACTTCAGTGAATCACAATGTGTATGTAAGAAATAAATTGTTATCTCACAAGATTATATCAATTAAGATAATCACTAATATTAAAAAGAAAAAGAAAACCACCTTTATTAGGTTTATACAATTAAAAGTATATGCTCGGGAATCAATAAAGAGAAATCACAACAAATAATTTCACAAATCAAAACACAGATGTGACAGAAGAATGTATTTATCCACCTATTTATTTATGTATTTATTTATATATTTAAGGGAATACTGACCTCTTCCTGAGAGTACAGTCTCAAAATGAAAATCCATTTTACTCCCATGAAACTTCTTCAAAATTTGATACATTTTGAAGATAAACATCTCTTCTTTAAATCTTTCCTATTTCTAATAAGATTCATGAATGTAAGATAATGAAACTACATTAGCTGATATCCATAGAATCTCAGTACCTTCCCCTCTATCACACTTCATTCTGGGAAAGAAAATCTTCCGTGTCCATCCATTATGAATAGTCAATTCTTTAGTATTTTTTTGGTCTTTCTTCTCATAAAATCTGCTCTCCTTTCCAGTAGTAGTATTTCTCTTGAGCTTCAGCATCTGACCAACTAGCACTGAAAGACAAAAAAAATAAAAATTGTCACTGCCCAATGGATAATAATAGATTTAAGAAGTCGTACTTGCAGAGCACTACGCACTACAGCACTTCCATTCCACAACTCACTGTTTTATATGATTTATACAATATACTAGATTCTGAGTAATTTTAATGTGGAGGTGTGGTGGATTGACCTTGGCTGGATGCCAGGTGACCACCAAGCTACTCGACCATTTCCCTTTCCATACACCAGAGATTATTTTCTCCCCAAGGTTAAACTTCCTTGAGGCACACACTGGGTCTCCCTGTCCTTCTGTATTACCCACGAAGTACATCCTGGTCCTTGGGCAGACACAAACCCACAAATGAGTTTTACTTTTCTCTGTGTGGAGAAATCCACACAGATTTCCCCAGCCACTTCCCTATGTGTAGTACCTTATCTCCTCCCTCAGTGTGTAGGGGTTTTGTTTGGGCAGGACCAGGGAGGTTTGCAGATCCCCTGGTGTTAACCAGCCAAGTGGTTTCTGCTAAATTTACACCCCAATGCTTCCATGTCCTATTACCTAACATTTTTATCATAGTCTTCAGCAGTCTATAATACCTCTCAGTCTTTCCAGAGGCTTGTGGATGATAAGGGATATAATATATCCATTCAATGCCATCTTTCTTTGCCCAAGATTTTAAAAGGCAATTTCAAAAATGAGTCCCATTTTTGGATTCAATTCTCCCAGGGGTACCCTGTTGTCACAAAATGTGTTCCTCAAGGCCTAAGATGGTGTTTCAAGCAGTGGCATGGTTTACAGGGTATATCTCCAGCCAGCCAGCCAGTAGTTGCTTCTGTCATGGTGGGTATGTAATGCTTGCCTGGGTGTGTTCATGGCAGTGGTCCAAGGTAATCAATTTGCCAGGCCTCGCCATATAGGAAACCCAGCGACCCTCTATTCCAAGATTTCATTCATGTGGCTTGCTTGATGGCAGCACATGTTCCACATTGGTGGATAAACTGTGTGATAGCCTCTGTGCTCCACCCCTCAATCACTAGCCCAGCTGCCTGTTGTATCCCTTCCTAGGTGTCCTGATCTTTCATCAACCCATCAGGTTATAAATAGCTCAACTTTTCACTCCCAGTTTAAGTCTACCTGAGCTATTCCAGTCGTGGTATCCTTATCTCATCTGAGTCACCTTCTCTGGCAATACTCCAAAAATCTTAGCCTTCTGGCCAGTCTATAATCTCTTCCAGAATTCCTGGTAAATTGGATTTTCCCATTTGGACTTACTGTATCATCAGTGCTACCCCCTGCTTCTGTGTAGCACTGTTCACATGATATGTTGAGGGGATGTTTCCTCTGAACATCCAATGCAGCAGGGGCAATCAGTGCCAAGAGGAGATATGCTTCTGTCCCAACAACTTCT
>WEKY01032883.1:0-47243 GCA_013390045.1 Picathartes gymnocephalus
AGTAAGGAAAGTCATGTATCTAACCAAGGTTCATTTTAAAAAGCTCTGACAATAAAAACTAATACAAAAAACTATTAATGGAATACATTAAATATACATAAAAATCCAAGTGAAATCCAGAAGTTGCCACTTTGATTACCTGACAGGAGCGAAACTGGTTGACCAGCAGTGTACATCTCTGTGGGTCTTTTCTTCCATCCAAACTGTCCAGTTCAGCTGCTACTTGATTTAGTTCCTCATCAGCATAGTAGAACTGAGCAAGGAGCTGTGGGTCTGTTCTCTGTATCAGAGACATGGACAATATTACATTACTTTTGCAAAAAAACCCCAAAACAAATGCCAAAAACCAAAATGACTTCAGTTAGTTGTATTTACTGTGATTTTTTTTAACATATAAACCAGATAAACAGTATGGCAGCATGGAAAAGGATAATATTGAGATATTTACACACACTTAGAATTCTTTCCTACTTTGAAAGAAAAAAAACCCTCTCAAAAAACCTCTCATGCAAGGAATCTGAGACATTACTCAGCTACCATTACCTCTAAAACCAACCTGGCATTCTCACTTCTTGTGGTGTAATTATCTGGAGAAGTAAACAACTGAATCACAAGTTTTGTTTACTAAACAAAAGCAGGTTCCAGCTCTAGGCAGAACAAGACAAAGTTGCTTCCCAAGTTAAAACAAACTATACCCCCCAAACCTATCGAGCAATGGAGTAATGTGTCAAGCACCATGGGAACCTTTGCAGCATGATCTGGTCAGAATCTTCCCTTTGAGCATCACAAGAATAAAGCCACAGAAGAGAAAGGTACTGAATCTACCAGGGCCAAACAGATGCAAACATTTTACAACACAAACACAAATTAAACAAGGCATTACAGAGAGAAAACTGTCACAAGTCTTTCAAGTGGCAAAGAACAGAATCATCACAATGGATTTTTGGCCACATTAAAACAAAGCAGCAACTATAATAAAAAGACCAAAAGAATAAGGAATGCCTCCTCAAAAACACTGAGAGATGTTAATAGTAAAGGTTTGCATCATAAAAAGATTTTTTTAAACAGTAACAGCTAGGAATTCTGGTTTCAACATTTAGACTGTAAGCTGTCACAAATCTACACTCTTGAATAATTCCTCACTATAGCCTTGATATAAAGGTGCCCAGGGAAAAGGATAAAGCTTGTGATATATGGTCAGTGAAACAAAATTCAAAATGAATGATACGAGGGAGAGCATGTAATTGAACTACTAAATTTTATGTTGCTTAGTTCTAAATATCTGTATTTATAGTCAAGCTTAGAGCATTTCTTTAAGCATTCCCTACCCAATAATTTTTATTATTTCTGATTTTTACGTTTTCCTTCAGCATTTATCTACAGCCATTAAAACCTAGACAAAGTTAATAAAGAAAGATGCAGGAGTCTGTGTATGGAATTGTGGCAAAGCATGACCGCTGATTTTTAAGCATCTAAATTGCATTGCAGAAGCAAAATAAGGCAATTTATTAAGACTGGTCTCAAGCAAAACAAGTATGCCTGAGATAGTTAGCTCCCACGTGGCTGACTTTTTCAATTGGAAAGTTTTAATTGCATTCTCTCAACTGTGTTATGTTGGTGTGGATTAGTAGTGTGATCTTTGATTAATTGTCTCAATCATATGTGGTCCCTGGCAAGCAGAAAATGAAACTAAATCTCTTCACAGGGGGCCACTTAAAGCAAACAAGCACAAGTTTACAAATTCAATTTACTGCACTAGGTAACAAAATTAGGGATAGTGCCATGCTCAATGACAATTTTTATTTTCAGTTTATGCAAAATATGGTTCAAATGATTTAATCCAAATTCCTTACTATTCTTTGGCAGAATAACAATTGGTAATTCCCATCCTTAGATACTCAAATTAATAGAAAGACTTAATTTGAAAACATCTCATGGAGAACCTACCACTTATCCTGGTAGTTTGTTTCAGGAAATCATCTCATTTAACAACAAATTAATGCATCTAAGTTCTTGTTTTGACTTTCTGGACTTCAGCAACATTGCTCATTTTGTCTTACTCAACTACAGCATCGAGTACCTGCATTACTTCTATTTGCCTATTTCTGTATCCACTGACTGCAGTAACCCCTTTAACCACTGCAGGATGCACATACGGGTTTGGGATTTTTTTGCAGAATTTGTTTGGTTGCATAGGAAGTTTTTTGTACGTGGTGATACTACTGTTATCATCCCAACACGCTCCTGAATATGAGCTCTCCAGGAAGGAGTCTCATTCTACAAGTACATCTTGCATTCCTTTTGCCTAATGCCTCTTTATATTCCACATATGCAGCCTAACAAATGGCCCACATTATCCTGAGTATCTTTATTGTCAGCACAACGTACCACAGCACTGGAGAACATTCTCCACAGATTTGAAACCATCACTTCACATATGGGTCATAACTTGCTATCCCCATTTGTGTGATACATACCAACTATCACTCCAGCCAGTACAAAGACAAGAATCAGCAGACCACCAGTTAAAGAAAGAAAAACCCTAACCAAACAAAATAACACACATTTAGCCTTGTTATATAATAACACATCATTCTTTTATTTCACGAAAGATCACTCACTGAATATTTATTTTAATGATTTTTACTTTTTTAAGTTCCACTCAACAGCTCACATACCAAAATCAGAAGATGCCTGCCTGTCATCCACAAGGTCAGTATAAAAATGTCCATATGAAAAAGCTGTATTAACTATTGAACTGGTTACATTCTGGCTTTACCCATCAAGTCCGACCAATGAACAGAGACCAGGATTAGGTCAGCTCAGTTTATTGCACAATGAATTCTGATTTGATTTTTCAAACAGGATTTATTTAAATAGACTGTAAGAGAACGTTAAAAAGAAAACAAATTAAGAGACCTGTTAGCTACAGGTTATTAGATAAATAACAGGTCTGTAGAATTATTTATTCATGTTATCAGAAGAAAAGATGCTATTGTAAACAAGCTGGTAGACCAAAACCAGAAACTGTCCCTAAAAAATAGTGACAACTAACAGAGAGGAAAAATTTGAGCACAGACTTTCCAACATGGGACAGAGCAAAAAATAAACTACCAACAAGATGCCAGGGTGCCAACAAACCAATCTCAAACCACACAGTAATTCTGGAATCTAAGAATCACTTTGAAAATCGCATTTACAAAAATAAAGGTGGTTCTTAGGGACATGTTCTCTTTTTGAAAGAAAATTGCAAGCACTTTTTGCATGATTTTTAACAGCAGCTTTCAAGTATCAATACCACCTCTTTTTGAGTAACATAAAACGTACGTCATCTTAGAACTGACAGCAGCCCATAATTTGAACATTAAAGGGAATGTTTTTCCCCCAGGTTTCTGTGATCCTTTGTAGAGAAGTACAGCTTTTGTTCAGGCTTTTTCTTCTACTGAGATCACAACAGGAATGCAGCCACCACCACTACCACCACCACAAAAAGACGACATAATGATCCCAACCAAACAAGCCAAAGAACAGACAGAAGCAAGGGAACCATGAAAATAAGCAAGATCCCAGCTAGTGATAGCACTATCTTCTGAAGCCTGCCAGCTGTCCTCTGGAAAATAATATCCATCATTTTTGAATTGCTGATCTAAAGTCTTCAGAAGAACAGCTAAAACGCAACCCTGCTTACAATAAAGTCCATGGACTTGAGATGAATGGCTCCAGATCTCCCTTTGTTCACTGGCACTCTTCCAGCACTAAGCATTTGTGTTTCTCCCACACACTCAGAAAGCCTGACTTGATCCCTATGGAAAATAACTATACAGAAAAGCATTAATTATATGTCTTTGCTTATGGTAAATCCAGATTGCCTTTTGACATGGGAACAAAGTAAACCTACATCCATTGGGGTAACTTTTCAAGGAGCACTTGGCAGACGGTGCATTTTACACAAATACATGTATTTCATTACCCATTCTATGAAATGCCTTCACAATCACAGGACAATATTTGGTGACAATCCATGTGCAATACTTTTAACTGCTGCAAGGTCCAAATGACACAACCCTTCCTCAACCAGGAAGGTTGAACATGAACTGCCTGCTCAACCATTCATATTCTGCTACAGCTCTAAGAGCTGAAGTGAAAAGTTTTAGAGAAAGGCCATCACATTCACATTAGTGGAACTGTCTTGCATCTATGTAGCTTCCTTTATTCCCCCTGTGGTAAGGGAAAGGGTGGTTTTAGAAGCCTGGACAGTAAGGAGTTAAAGCACTGCTATGCCTCAAACCAATTTCTCACTCAAATGAGAAAGTTAGAACAGGATGTGCCTGGAAATGGGGCCTGTACAAACACAGGGCAGCAGCTTTCTGGAGCTAATTTTCCTGTTCAGGTTCTTGGTGACCACACAAAATAAAGTGAAAAAGCACATAAGTGGGCTCAAGGAGCGGTCAGGAACAATAGAGGGGGCTCAAGATCACCGAGGATCCCAAAGTACTCCCTCACCCTTTTTGGGAATTCTCCATCAGAAAACTGTACATGGCCCATGATGTTACACGAGACTTGGAGAATCTCCTTCCTGGGAAGGGATTCAGGCATTTCCATGCCAGCTTGAATGTATATAACCTGAAAAACACTATTTTGTGGGCCCCCACTCCCAACTGATCACATGTGTGACCACTAGTACAGCAAAACAGTGATCAAGTCTTGTCACCGGATCCACAGGTGGTGCCATCTTTTCTCTCAACTATCTACTTATCCTTTCCTTCTCTTTCTTTTCCTCATGTATTTTGTGATATTTTTATACTTTTATACAAGAGAAACAAAATGCTCACATACTTTCCACTGCAATTAAATTTTTTTTAAATAAATCTGCCTCATAAATACACCAGTCACTCGGTGTATTTTAACTCTAATTCAACCCAAGGATTTTATTAACAGGAATCTCAGTTAGCCTGCCTCAGAGGCAGGTCATAACAGTAGTGTGTCTCTATTAAGGAGGGCCCAGTTGTTCTCAGTCTAAATCTGTTGCCTACTATATTTTCAGGGAAAGGAAATAGGCACAGGATCAATCTCAAGCTTTCTGTTCCCCAAAACAAGTGCTGCTGTTATCAGGCAGTCCCAAATATGAACAATTACTGCAGAACAAATTTTAAAAAGGGACTTCCCAAGTGAAAGCACATTCCCTTTAGGATGAGAATTCATGAAATCTATAGGTTAGAAACTTGCTTCTACTCTGCAGCATACAGAAAATGATGCTTTTGTATTGGAAAACAACTCCTTGTACAAGTGGGCAATGTGCTCTGTGCAAAAGGCAGAATTAGGCCCTTAACAATTTAAATAAAGGCACTGATGAGCCAACTCAGTATTTTCAAAAATTATGAATGATGTTACATGTAACTAGTTTTCAGCTAATTAAAATTCAACTAAGACTTACATAACATTATAAGAAGGAAAAAAAAACTGTTCAAAAGTGACAAGAATTAGGCACGAAGTCCAAAGTTTACTTACCCCCACTGTGAAAATGTAACATGCTTAGAGCAACAGAAACTTAGTCAATTGAAAACTTTTTATACCAGTCACAGTTGCAGTAGTAGGTTTAACTGGTAGCTGACGAACACTGAAGGTACTTCTTCAAAATGGGATACCAGCAAATTGTTACATCTGCTTATTTTCCACCTCACAGGTAAGCAAGTGTATTCCTTCCTTTGGACAGGCACTTTGAATTTTTCATTGATTTCCAAATGCTGATAAATAGCAAGAAGAAATAATTCCCTAACAGGTAGCTGAGTCAAAAATTCTGACATTTAACTGTCAGAAGATTTAGCAGCAAAAATATTTCTTCATACTAAGTGAAAAAGGAACTGCTGTTCCAAGTTGTATGCAGAGGGGGATTGTTTGGTTTGGGGTTTTGACTTGGTTTGTGGTACTGTCCTTTCAATCTACTATCTGTTGAAGAAAAACGGGAAAAAATTCCCTCAACAGTCACATTTTGTACAATGTCATGGAGTCTTAAACAGGTGTTGCACATGCATAAAAAGAAAAAGGACTCAGAGACGAAGACAATAATTGGTAATTGGTCATGGGGATATCTAAAAAAAAGCACTGTGAAAAAAGCTACAGCCTGGTTAAAGCTTTGCCAGCTGCTCTGTGTTATCTTTAGAATACCATTACACAAGCAAGAAAGACAGGTGAACAGCTTGTTAACACAATAGAAGCTAGCAGCACCTTAAGCAAAAAGGCAAACAAAACAAACAATCACAGTGAGATAATGATTCATAGGACAACAAAAATCACGTGGATAATTCTTTCCAATGTTCTCTACATTGGATGTAATCCCAACCCCCCCAAAATGACAATCTTGTAATGGTTATGCTGAACTAGAGTACCAAACATCTGAGACTGCCATGCTGTCAGTTTTCACTCATGATAGATTAAGTCAGTGTACGTAGTTTCTATTTCTGAGTGTTCATAATACTTATCTGGAAAAACATGTGCTCAAATCCATATTTTCTGGGGGAAGCACATAAGCATATCCTGAATACAAATTACTGAAGCTTTTGGACATCTATTCTGCAGAAGAGGAGAGCTCTGCAGCTGAATCACAGCCTCAATTTCTAGGAAAGAAGATGAACTCCAGAAGAGAAAGGGGTTTTGCTGTAGAGAAGTGATGGAGCAGCCACTTCTTCAAGGTGAAGAGTGGGTAACCTTCAGGGTTGCCTACTCATCCAGCCTATGGCAGGCAATTTTTAATTGGCAAGAAATTAACCTTACCCATAATGCATCTGTTTTTCTCATGATGGCAACTGGTGAGTGATTTCCCTGTCTTTATCCTGGCCCACGAGCTTTTTCATCCTATTTGCTTTCCCTGACTTGTTGTGAAGGGGAGTGAGAGAATGGCTAAGTGGGCACCTGGCAGCCAGACAAGGTCAACCCACCTCTCTGAACTTGTAAAACACTTACCCAAAGCCTCCTCCAGCAGCTAATTTCTCAGAATCTGACCTTAAGCTAATCAGATTTCATTCTCAGCTGCTGCAAGAACATCAAGTTTAAAGAACAAATATTTACTTAGAAACAAATTCAACTTGTCAGGATACATATTGAAATACACAAATCACTTTTTAATGTTTTTATTTCTAAATGCTTTTATGCAGTTTGCTTCAGATTTGTCTAGATTTTTGTATTTCAACTCAAACATTACACTAAGCATCTCTTCAAGCAAAACTGATTCCGCAGTGCTTTTAGTGATTTGTTACCTATCAAGAGGAAAAAAAGCCAATTTAGCTCCCTGGGCTTGTTGATCGATTACGTTCAATTCCAGATGTACAGCCCCCGCCTTACACAGAGGAATCGTGTGGCATTTGGAAGTGGCACCCAGCAATTTGTCCTCCAGCAATGCAAACCATCCTGCCACACTACACGTCTTCACAACATTTGGCAATAGAGGACTTCGACCCACTCTAGTTATGTTATATCATGTCTAATGGATGTGTCTAAATATTTATGACAACTCCTAAATATTTGGGCAAACAATGACATCATCTTAGACATGTCTAACATGTTGATTTCTCTTGAGTTATGTTGCTATAACCTTTTTTCCTTTCAGAGTCAGACTTATTCTAAAAAACCCACAACTAAAACCAATAAACAAAAAAACCCCAACAACTTCAAACAACCACTTTATACAGTTAAAGGACTGTTTTGAAGACTCTTCTTGGTTGTTGCCTTTTAGCACACACAGTCCTAAACTACTTTTTCCCTCCCAGGTCTATAGTTCTAGTATTTTGGTCATGCTTAGCAGACTTGGTAAAACATGAATTTTGCTTTGCTGTTCAGAACCAACCCATTTGGAACAATCTGCCATATACAGCCTTTTACTTCTAGATCATAAAATGAGTATCTTATTCAGGACAGACAAAACTCCAACAAGAGGAAAACCTGACCCAGCAAGTACAAGCCTGCTGACTGTAAAAGAGTTGCTCCATAGTCCTTCTCAGGTATTAACAGCCATAGCACATTCCTTAGTTTTTTCATGTTCAAAGTGCATCTTTATTTTCCTTTGACTCAGCAAACTTAGGGTGAGTCTGAGGTGTTCCATATCATATTTTATTAAAAAGCATCATTATCTGTGTAAAGCTGCTCACACATAACCTCATTTGCCTTGTAGGAGACATTCAATAAGCTCAAGCTAAGCACCTTGACAGATGTTTGGGATTTAACTACCTTGGCATCATATCACTACCACAATCAATCATTGCAACAAAAACATTTCATCAAAACTTTGTTACAAAGCGCATCTGTTCAAACCTGGTGATGAAAGAAACTGCTCGTACAGCCCTCAGCACAGAAACTTTTCGCAGCTTCTGCCTTCTGACAATAACTTCAAATGAATGTTTGCATAAGTAAATCTTTTGATCTTATTTCCACTATTTCAGCTAAATCACATGAACAAGTGCCATTAGTCAAACTGTTTCCTACTCCATTTTCCAGGTAACAGCAAGCTTCAGTGGACATTTGTCCCATGCTTACCACAGGATTCACCTGTGGAGATTCACCCACATCAAACTAGGAACACACTCCAGACACACTCCTCGATCTCAAGGATTTAACACCATCTCCCTCGGCAGAAAGTCCACATCTCCTTGTAGGCAGAGCCTACCTAAAGTTTTAGGGAGCTTTCTGGAACTACACTGCTTTTAACAACTTGATACTGTGATAAGTGTCCTTTTCCCAAGCACAAATAGTAGCTTTGAAAATTACCAGAACATGAGCAAGAAGAAAGGGAGGGGAAAGGCACCAGAGAGACAGACCAACAGCGGGATTACACAAGACTTTAAACCATGTTTAAAACTTCTGAAGTAGTCTGACAACAACAAAATATATTCAAATACACAAATAGTATGTATTTGCTGGAAGACAGGAAACTGACTGAATGGTAGCACATGGCAGAAGGCTCCCATGCATCCCTGCTCCCACTCCCTTCTGAATTGAATATTTTTTGCTCAATTAGGCATTCCCAAGTATTTTCAGACAATATCCTCAAGGTCTGTCCTTGGCCTCCTGGTCACGCAGAAAATCTCTCCTGAGAGACAAACGGGTTTGTACAGCTATTCCTGTTTTCTGTGCTAGCTCAGCATAGAGTTTGAGTTTGACCACTTCTCATCAGCATGCATGTTGGATAAGCTCTATCAGTCTTCAGCTATTCTCCACCACCCCAAACAGCTCCTTTTTAAATCAAGACACAGAATGCACAAAAACTAAGCAGAAGTTAAATGCAACCATGATTGCTTTTCAGGCTTATATTCCCTTAGTATGAACAGCTCTGTATCCATTTACTGAGAGGAACAATAAAACAAAAAATCCAAACAAAACAGAAAACCCCCAAACCCTCTAGTCAACACATATTAGTAACTCATACAAGGATTTAAAAATCACATATTGTTTCTTATGGCAAGATCAAGTTCCTCTGACCTGGTTGCTGCCTGTTTATGTACTTATAAAAGACCAACATAATTATGGCATTACCTATTGAATGAATGGCTTTTCCCACATTCACCACAACATCTTCCAGGAAAGTTATTACACATACACTCTACTGCCTATTACCCTTTATTGACCAGCAATATCACTTTCACATCATAACTGCTGATTGTCCCCCAAATGCATTGTGCAAACTTCTGGTTGCCAGGTATTTCTATAGAATCCTAAATGACAAAAGAGACAAAGGCATTAATTGGACAACTGATATTAAAAGGAAATGCATTACCAGTGATGTTTTCTATAGTATTTACAATGCCTTGGCAAGAATACGATTCAAACTAGTTTTCCTTTACCAGTTTTGATAATAGTATTGAAAAACAACACTACATTGTAGATACCACAGAAAGGGAAATGTGATGTTTGAAAAAGCTAGCTTAAGTAATGCAAAAATATTATCTCATACAAGTAAAAATTTGTTTCTATTTCAATGTAAACACCTACTGCAGGCCTCTATCAGCAGACAGTAGGAACCTTTACCTTCCAGCACAGCTGAATACCTTCTCTACCATCCCCGCACTACACAGGCTCTACACCCCCACCAGACTCCAGAAATGAACACTAACTAGGGACCATATAAAAATCACAGAAAAACTCAAGACTCCTCACATGTAATGGGGCAAAGAATTCCAGTGCTTCCAAAGCCTTAAGGAAGGACACCTGCTGGTGTCCTTCCTTAACACCTGTATTTCCATCACATAACAGGTTAAGTTGTTCCATTGGTTTCACTGTGAATACTGCAACTGACCCAAGGTTCAGCATAAATGCAGTCTTGGATCAAAGCTAATAATTGCTTTTCAGCTGCAAAACAGTGAATATTTTTCTCTGACTAAGCAACATAAAATCAAAGTGTCAAAAGTTTCCTGACATTTCTGAAATCCAAGCTCTTAATTATTGCCACTAATTTCAAGACTGCTCTGAAAACAGTAACAGTTGCACTCAGCCTGACTTACACAGCTGTCTAACCTACAGTCACACGACCACATTCTTGCCTAAAACATGTGAATTTGCTCTAAAACAGGCAAGTAAAGCCATTAGCATTCTCCTATTCCATTCTTCCGCGCTCTAGCCTTTTTGTTTCATGTAACAAATGCAAAGTGAAGGTCAGAACCTGGAAGTACTTTCCCACAGTGGTCTTGCCTAAACCAGACAAATCTCTCCAGCCCAATTAGTATTTTGTTGTTCCATTCCAAGGTTCAAAGATGAGATCTCCAGATGCCTCTAGATTTGCCAAGAGCATAGTGGTACAATTTCATTCTGAAGGCAAGAGACACCAGTTCAAGCCTACTGAAATAATCTCTTTTTTGCCCTTTCTTGCTACCTTAGAGACAAACTACCTTGCATCTGAATTTAGCTCCAGCTTTTTCTGTTTTGCTCCCTCCAGCAGTGGTGACACCACACCTGAGCCACAGCTCTGCTTTAATTACCAAAATCCAGTGTGTATGACACAGGCAAGCCTGCAGAGCTTCAGGGACTACCAATGATGATCTAAAAAAATCTCAATGCATTATTAAACACAAGCCTCCTGCTTTTAATGCACATGACCCAAGGAACTGTGGAAAAAGACTTAAAGGAGACCCATATTTTACACTGTTGTTGCATCCCACAAACACAGTCAAAGTATGTGAACAAGTTCAATTAATTGAAAAGTCTTACAGTAAAACATTTTTGGTTATTCCTCCAAGCAGTTACCTCATCTAGTCAGGCAACAGTTTCCTCAAGTACTGAGTATTTTACAATTTCTAACGCTATATTGCTTTTCCTTACCAAGTTAGAGGTGAAACACAGCACTTCCTTTCAAAGAAAATGTAATGAAGACTCACAGGGATTATTTTTAAACTTCAAATATTCATACCAATACACCATAACTCGGATTTTTTTGCTATTTCTTTTCCTTGATATATTTTTTACATTATTTGTTATTATTAATGATACACAGAAAATCACTACAAGATAGGCTAAAACAGAATACACACAATTAAGGTTCTGTTTAGGAAGATACATTAACTTCAGAGATGATGTTATCACATCCCAAAATTGTGCTGTGAACACAAACACCATTCAAAACCATGACTAACATCCATAATCAAAGTACATGTTGGGAAAATTTTTATTCATTTACTTTTTTGTTTATTTATTTGAGGGAAAAAAGGAAGTCCAGAATTTATAAACTGGAAATGACAGGCAAAAGAATCTAACTTGGAACTTGAAGTCTGGGGATATGCATGTATTTTCAAGGGTCATTGATTATTTATATTCAGCAAAACACAGCTATGATTTCGAAATGGACTGAAAACAGAAATGTAAATCAAGCTGGCAGTATATCTCTACTCTCCAAGCAGCTACTGCTTGATTGTTTGTGTTACTACCTACAGCAACCTAAGGACTAGTCAGGACCCAAATACAACCTGAGACAAAAAAAGGGCATTACCTATGGGGGGGTGGGTGGATAGGTCTAATTACAGTAAGATCTTAAAAGTATTGACTGATTACAACACAATGACTCATTATGGGGACATGTATTTATATATTAATTCCATATTCAGCAAAATAATCTGTCAAAAATTTATGGCAAAAATTCCCAGGTGTTATATGAATGCAGATTGTTTCAGAATGACCAGTTTGAGACAAGCAGCTCCACATTTAAATTACACAAAATCCATATGTGAAATATAGTGGTCACTGCTTAACATGTTACTGAATGCTGGAAGTGCTACAATGAGGAAGGCAATAAAAATCTCAAGTACAAAATACAAAAAAAAGAACAACCAAAAGCAGGTTGTCAGGCTAAGACAGAGCCAAACACAGTACTAGTGTTGAGAACAGAGCAGACATAGGAAACAAAGATAACTGAAAAGATGCATTTATAAACCCAACATAAACTTTACTCTTTGAAAAGCATCTGGAAGTTCCATAGCAAACCCAGCCCTTCTCACTGGTAACTTCTGAGCATCAATCCCAAAGCTAAATTCTAAAGCTGTGATGAATGCAGGCCTCCCAACAAGACAAATCCTAGACTGCCAGACCCTTTCAGTGGTGCCCATGGACAGGACAAGCAGTAATGGCCATAAAATAAAACACAACAAGCTTCACTTCAACATGAGGAAGAACTTTACATTGAGTGTGGTAGGGCACTGGAACAGGCTGCCCAGGGAGGTCATGGAGTCTCCCTCTCTGGAAATATGAAAAATATCTGAACACATTCCTATGTAACCTGCTCCAGGTGCCCCTGCCTTGGCAGGGATGTTGGACTGGATGATCTCCAGAGGTCCCTTCCAACCCTAAACTATTCTGTGATTCTGTAAATGAAACAATTTGAATTATGAAAATTACATTAATAGCCCTTGTATATAGAAAATTGTATTAGTAAAGGAAAACTTCAAGAAAGCTATGCAAGTTATTTTATTCCATAAAGGAAAAACTAAATTACCTGTGAAGTGAGACTTACTAAATTACCAGAAGAGCTATTACAAACATCTTTATTTCCCATGAAATAATTTCATTATGCAAAATATGAAAAACACAGAAGACTGCTAGACTTCCTAATGATAATATACAATATCTCTTATAACAGAGTTGTCCCCACTTGTGAAGCATAGACACAGGGAACCTCTCAAACATCCCAAATTTCTGCAAAGGAGCTTAGTAAGGCTGTGGTCTGCCACCTCACACCCCACCATCATCAGGGTGCCATTTGTTCCTCTGTGGTAGCACATGAGCGACACTGTTCCTGCCCAGCTGGACCTCCATTCAGCCCAGTATTCCAGGTGGCCCAACAGAGCCTTGTAATTCCCGAATGAGAACAAAAGCGAGAAATTTCTCTTACACACTTAATTTCTCTCTGGACAAATAGTTACATAAAAACATGTAAGGCACTTAGAGCAAGCTATACTGCAGGAAAAAATTTGCAAAACTCCAAAAATTAGAATGGAAAAAGTTCCTTTTCTCTTAATTCTGCTCAGGCCAGCACTGATTCAGAATTCCTCTGCGCATATTGTCCTCTGCAACAGATGGGAAAACTCTCCAGCAGAGCAGCATTACACACTTCAGCAATTAATTGTAGAGGACAACATGACTCTCATACATTTCATTTTACATGCTGAGGAATTCATTCTGACTTGCAATGGATGATGCTCCAATAAAAGCCTTGCCTTAGTACCTCACCACAAGCATTGCTCAGTATAGGAGACTGCAATCTGAAAACTGACACCGCCCTTATAACTAACCCGCTCAATCATGTCAACTTCCAAAAAACACCTCACTATAACATAGTATTATCGTAAAAACTTTCTGTTTAACAGCAACACTAAAGCAAACCACCTGAAACTACAAAAGCAAGCTTTTCACTCATTTTCTGGAACACCCCAAAGTGTCTCTAATGCTGCCACAAAACAGATTTACTGATTTATACACAAGGTGGGGAAAAAAAATTTGCTGGTTGCCACTGAAAAAGTTCACATACAGCACCAAACTGACAGATTGAACTGATTTCTGATAATGAACTGATAAAACAGAATGCCTCTTACAAAGCCGAAATACAACTTCTTAACTCTTTGCTTATTCTATTTATTTCACATACACAAAACACGTTTTTTGCAACATCTACTTTTTTAGTGGCACTTTGAAAGAGTGGCTATAAAAACAATTCTGAACACATTTCAGGTGGACCCCAGTCACTAACATTCTTTTATATACTGTGAAGACATGAATATACATTCTCAGTGAGAAATTAAATATGTCTGAGCTTCCTAAGGTGGTAGTTTATTGATTCACATTCCCATATGAATTACTGAGTCCTTTCAGAGGTTTCTAAACCCTTACCCAGCCTAGGCAAACTCCATCTAGACTGGAATAACATGGTCTGAGGACTTTTTTCCCCATTCATAAAATCAGCACAGTTCCTAGCTGGGAAGAGAGTCAAAAGTAGCAGTTTTTCAGACTATTTCTCAGGTTTGTCTGTCAGTTTGTGCCAAGAAAAAAATTCACTTAGGCATATGTAGCCATAGCACCCCAGAAAGAGAGGGGAAAAAGAAGCCTAAGGTCAAAGAGTCCAGAGGAAAACCAAAGTTTGGTAGAGTCAAATCACAGCCCATTCCCCTGAGAACTGGCCATTAGGAATCTGGTCCAGTTTTAACGAGTCCACACCTGTGGAGGAGAAAGGCCCCACATGAGACCATGAAGAACAAGTAAAAAGACCAAATCCTGCAAAGAGAAAGCATTGCCTGGAACCAACTTATTGCAGACACTGCCTTCAGAACTTTTCAGTTTTATGCAGCAGATGGCTTTGCTACACCAAAATACTTCTGAAGTATAAGACGTGTTCATTCATGGAAGCTCTGGTTACTTGATTTTCCCATTTGTCCTCTAGGATCTGGTTGCTGAGGCAGCCCTCTGCCATCATGTTATTTCTCCTCAGAAAAATATTAACAGACTGAAGTGGAAAAGCTGACATCATACCTGATGGCTCCAAAATTACAGGTGGACTAGCAGCATTGGCTTATCAAAAAAAAACCCAAAAAGAACAAACATACAAGAAAGACAACAACAAACCTAAACAAAACCAACCAATAAAAAAAAACAAGAAACACCCAAAACAAAATAATAACAACAAAAAACCCCAAAACAAATCAACCCACCCAGAAAAACAGGTAAAATGTAAAGAACCAAGACTATTTTTAAGAAAAAACAGTAGTCATGGGTTAGGGGAGATAGATGTACTGGTTTAGTTGGCCACTGCCATAAGCTTGCCCTGAAAGCTTTGCACCAAGAGAGAAGCCTATGAACTGAGATCAAACCAATCAAGATTAAAACACTAGTGGGACAGTGATACAGAGAGAAAACGCAGAGATAGAGAGAAGAATCTTCTGAAAACTGCATCAACTACTCAGGCAAAGTTTCTGTCAATTTTTTCCCAATAACTGATAGAAAAACCTTGGATTAAAGCTGTGTTCTGCCTATAATACAGCTTCACTGAATATACTAAACATATTCCAAAAAACCCTCATCCTTACTTGTATATTGGCAATACCTCATTCAAGACAACACCGATGTTCTTGCATCAAGCCAAAACCAACAACCAGCAGTCAGGATTATTACTGTGAATTCATCAAGAAACCAGCAATAAAAACATATGTTGTTTTGATTATAAGAAAGACAGAAAAGTGAAAAGGACACTTCCCATTCTGAGGAGAAAAAAAAATCTAGTCAGTGGAATTTAATTACTTGCTCTAAGTGTAAGTAGTTTTAGTAGTAACATATTGCAGGGTGCATTCATTTGAGTGTATACACTAGTAGATTTATTTTTCCTAATGTCTTGAAATCACTGAGTCTCCTGAACACGATGGCAAAACTTACAGTGCAGCAAATTCAGAGGATTGAGAAGAAAACAAAAATGTTGAGTTCTCTAAGAGTAAAGAAAGTTGCCACATACATTCAGGTTTATTCTTTCGGTGGTTTGAAATTTTTCTCCTTAAAATCAACATCTAGTAAATTCTCATTAGAATGTATATCGCCATTAAAAGCTGTATTATTTTATTATATCAATTTCTTATATGATAGCTGCAGAACAATTTTAGAGAATCAGATGACCCACTAGCCCATCACAGTTCATATCTGCACCAGTAGACATTCAAATACAGCACTAGAGCAGCGAGACATTTCTGAGAATCTTGACATCTGGTTTCTAAATCCACAAAAAGTTGCTATGGTTATTTTGGCTCAGTTTAAAAACAAACTACTGAACCTCTGCAGCATACTGGGGAAACATGTTTAAAGTTTGTTTATGTGCAAGAAGCTATTATAATGTAGCATTATACATAAGGTTCCCCAGTGACTGCTTCACACAGAAAAGGTTAAATTGCTTAGAGAAACTGTTTTGCAAGATACTAGAAAATGAACCCATCCTGTTTCTTATTGTAAGCCATTGGAATTCAGACATCATACCATCCTACCGAGATAAATATGAACTCATTTGCATATACCCAGGTGAAATTTTGCACAAAGTAATAATAAACTAAAAAGAAATTTAAAAAAAATGCTAATTATCTTCCTCAACCAGCATTCCAGAATACAGTAAAATAGTTCTGCCTAAGAAATAGCTGCATTCCTGTTCTTTCAGCAGTCTGCAGCATATGGATGAACAGCCAGGCTGAAGGCAGACTTTGACAGATTTACTGATTTATATACAAGGGGAAAAAAATTTTGCTGGTTGCCATTGGAAAAGTTCACATAAAGTACCAAACTGACAGATTGAACTGATTTCTGATAATGAACTGATAAAACAGAATGCTTCTTACAAAGCTGAAATAAAACTTCTTAACTCTTTGCTTGTTCTGTTTACCTCACATGCACAAAACAGCTTTTTTGCAACATCTACTTTTTCAGTGGCACCTTGAAAGAGTGGCTATAAAAACAATTCTGAACATATTTCAGGTGGACATGACAACAAAGTCTTAATACCAAAAAATGTGGGCATTCACAGCTTTTATGCCACTGCTCATAATTCTTATCTTCCATCTTTTGGCTATTGGCAAAACAACTAATTTCATTCCAGCTTGGCAATAACCTAAGTAATTAAGAGTTTTCAAAAAACTGCTGTGTCCTTTTCTACAGTTTAATAACCAACCTTAATATAATATTTATATTACAGTAGGCTTCATCATGATCTGGCTACGCTGCAGTGCCCCCAAATCATTCTGAGAAACCATCTCCAGCTTCAAGACTTCAACTTCACAGCAAGTGTTAAAAAAAAGCCAGAAGGAAGCATCCCAACAAAGAGAAGGCAAGAAACAAACTGGTTCAGCAGACCTGCACAGGCCACCAGCTCCACACTGCTCTTCCTCCCTTGCCCTTCTGTAACAATAGGTGAAATTCCTTGTCTACTTACTCAGGTGTTCAGTTTTGATGTTGCTCACCTTTTCTGAAATACCTTTTTTCCTGTATGATATGTAAATGTAAAGTCTAAGAACATATCAGACCTAGTAAGATATTTTGCTTTCAGGTGCTGGTTTCTGCTGCCAGATATAGCCTTCACAACAATTACTAAGATTTGTCTTTGTCAAGTGACTACAGACATGTTACTCTTTGGACATTCAACAACAAAGGAGAACAAGCACAAAAGGACAACCTAGAGAGTTGTCACTTCTGCTTTCACCCAAACCTCTCTAGAAAACAAACAAACAAATATAAAATCGTATTCTTGTGGCATTTAACACGTGCTAGGTATCAGATTCATAGGTTCAATGATGATAAGCAACTTACAGAACACAGGAAGACAGCTCAAGTTGCTCCTCATTTTCTTTTAATCAGACAGACACTAGCATTTTGTCAATTTATAAAGCAGTGCTACCCTTCGACAAGGTAACCCACCTAGCTAATCAAGGGAAGTGAGGTAACATAACCATTCTGAATTTCAGTAAAGCTTTCAATGCTGTCTCTCAGCATCCTTCTGGATAAAATGTTCAGCACACAGCTGGATAAAAACATCATGTGCTAGAAGTCTTCATTAATGACCTGGATGCAGGACTGGAAGGCACGCTGAGCAAGTTCACAGATGATACAGAACCGGGAGGAGCTGTTGACTCTCTGGAGGGCAGGGAGGACCTGCAGGGAGACCTTGACAAATGAGAGGGCTGGGCAATCACCAACCACGTGAGGTTCAACAAGGGCAAGTGCCGGATTCTGCACCTGGGTTGGGACAACCCTGGATGTACGGACAGACTGGGGAATGAGAGGCTGGAGAGCAGTGCCCTGGAGAGGGACCTGGGGGTCCTGGTCAATGGCGAGTTGGACATGAGCCAGCAGTGCCCTGGCAGCCAGGAGGGACATCCCTGGCAAGGGAGGGGATTGTCCTACTCTGCTTTGCACTGGGGCAGCCTCACCTCGAGTCCTGTGTGCTTAATACTTGGCTCTATCCAGTAAATAATGAAGAAAATTAACAAAACTAAGTGTCTGTTCTAGTAAACCAATCTTTATTGGCATCCTCTGGTAAAAGGATACTGAAAGGATGCTGCTGCATGTTGTTTATATCAGAGGCAATGTAAATAAAAATATTTTTAAACACACACTGACACTTAAGACAGGTTTTTACTTGCAGACTAGAAATTGAATAAAAATACAAAGAAATCAAGACAAATGACTGTAGCATGCAAAGTATAGAACCCGTTTAGTGTTTTTTTTATCTATATATAAGAAAAACATCATGATTCAAAGGACCATCACAAACCAACTCTGAGATAAGCCAAAGGCACAAATTGTGTTTAAGCAGGGAGAAGTCTAAGGAGTGACTTCACAGAGGAATGATGCCCTTTCAGCCCAACATCCCTGGAGCTGTCAGAGTGGTCAGAGGTAGACTGCTACCCAACAGAAACACCCAGGCAAGGCCTCCATGAACCAGTAGAAACCACTGTGAGCCTGACACCTTGGTTATTTCACCCCTGGAGCTGAGCAGGGCCTACACAATTTAGCAGCAATCATACCAAGTGTTTTGCAGTAGCATTTGTTACATGCTTGAAAGCACAAAAGAAAAACCATGACTCAGGAAAATTAGGTAAGAAGCAGGCTTCCACAGTTAATGTGTGGTAATTTAATGCACAATAATCTCAGTTCATGATCACATATTTCAATTAAAATGAACCTGCAAGACAACAAATATTCTAAGAAATCTGCATTTTTACCACAGAAACCAAAGGAACTGAGAATTGCCACTAAAATGCAGAACTGGAAAATCCCATTTTCCTCACTGTAGGTGAAAACAGAAAAAACATGGACTTATTCTGAGAGATGTGACTATACAGTAAGAATTATCAAGAATAAAATATTTTGGACAAAACAGTGAAAGAAGTCTTCATACACATTGGAAAACGTGGTTGGTTCCAGGGCAGAAAAGGAGTCAAAATCCAAACCTGAAAATAGGAGTTTATAAACTTATTTTCAGACTCATCTAAAGGTGTCACTATCCAGTCAAAGTGGAAGCATAGAACCAATCAAATTCACAATTCATCTTTACAATGTTGCATACAACTTTCCTCATTATTTACTCATAAAAGAATAAAAAAATTGGTATGCCACCAATGCAAGTAATTGAATTAATTCAAGCTTCACAAGTAACTTTTTCCTGCTCATAAAAAAACCCCAAACAATCCAGGCTACCTAAGAAACCATGGAATCTCCAATTTTTTTGATGTTCTGCAGCATTGCCATGTCTTTCTCCTTTTTTGAATTCTTCCCCAGAGTTAATTTTACAGATATTCACAGATACACAACGGTTGATGCAGCATGAGGATTAGAGAAAACACAACCAACACAACAAATAAGATATCCAAACAAGAAGACTTCATATTTGTATTGGTCTTTCCTGTTTACAGAGGTGTTCACTTAACTCTAAGGAAAAGCAGATTCTTTAAAACAAGAATATTTGACCAAAAGCTTTCTTATTCTTTACTCCTTTCATAAAAGCTTGGTTATAAGCTTCTGTGTTTCACAGTTCTCAGCTTTATTACACAAGACCTCCCCTTTGTTGAAAGCATGTCTCTAAGAAACAAACTTACTCTGCTGATTTCCCATTGAAATAGAATTGTTATTCCACCAGAGGTTGCTCAGTTTTGGGAGAAAAAATACATCATTAAAACATTGCAAATGTTTCCATATCAAGTTCTCTGCTTTTTACAAGTAAATTACTAAATGGCCATGTTGGGCAGGTAGGAGTAAAAGCCAGTAACTCCAGCTACAGTTTTAGGCAGCTGATGTGATATAAATTGTAACCTGAAGCACTCCTAAGCTGGTGACAAGATATAAAGAAGCAGTAAGCTGAAAACTGTATTGATTAAAGAAGACAAGGGGGAAAAAAAAGGAAACAGAGAAATGAGGAGGCGCCCAAGGAAACAGCAGAATTTGCATCCTCTTGCAGCTGAGATCTGTAGTATCATTCAATTAGGTTGTTTTCTATTACTGTGTTTCTTTTAGGTTTCTAACTTGCTATTCAAGTGATTAAACACTGCAGTTCTTTAAAAGTCATTTTACAAACTTTTTCATTACTCAGAAGCTGTACAAAATAGTATTAAAAAGATAAAAAAGCAGAATGAGACAACAAATGGATTAAATGGACATCCTCGATTTTAATCTTATTTTAACTTTCATGTCTGGTGAACAATGAGAAAACTATCAGCTTTGGGCCTGGCAACTGCTGCATCAATGTCTGCTACCAGCATTAGCACTGAATCCCTCTGTGACTGTGGAACAGTCCAAGGACTTTAACAATATGATTACACCCCTTAATTTTCACCTGCAACTGTATGATTAAGTTTTATAAAACTGTGGGCTATACTGTGACTCACATTCTCGTGTCATCATGAACATTTGTTGCACTAGACACATAACGTGCCCATCTCGTATGTGGAAAATTAAGGTAACATTTCACTCTCATAGCACTCCATTATTGCAAAGCATTGCAATACAGAAGAACATTTTGAGAGTAAAGCTTTAAGTGTTTATAAAGCACTTGGAGATTCTTGGATGAAAGATATTATAATTAAAAATTAAATTACTCTAAACTAGTGGGAGGCTTTTTGCACCTTTCCCTAACAGAGCTCGTGCCCCCGCACACAGCACTACCACTACAATGCTCCTGCAGAGACAGAATCTAAGCTAATTCCCAACTTCAACCCTGCCTGAAGTGAAAAATCTAAAACTCTTGCAGCTAAGGAAATTCAGCTCTTTCATGTAACTAAGACTGAAACACACTAAATCTGAAGCTTTCAGGCTCAGTTAGATGAGGAATCAATGTGGTAACCCTCCAGTGAGCTTAAAATGTATTGCTACCATAACTTTTATATAATTTCAAACAAATACCTACAGAAAATATATCACGAATAACCAGTAAGAAAAGTTACTGAGACATTCAAATAAAAAAAATGTGAGCACCTGTTCAACAAGATTTTTCTTATCATCTGGCACTTTTATCACATGTGAGTCAAGTTAAAAAAGCCCAGAAAGCTTTGCTGAAATGATTTTTCATGTATACAACAATCATTTCATTCAACAGAAGAGATATATTTCACATTTTAAAGCCCAATACATCTGAAATTCTACATACACATTGTAATGGTCTCTACACAAAGTAAAAAGGTTTTAAGGCAGCACTGACATCAACAATTTTTTGCACAGCTACCCATATCTGTACTATGTCTTGTCCTAAAAAGACAACTCTAAAATGAGACTCTTGGCATTACTGAACATGGGGAGGACAGCAATAACAATAAAAATAACAGTTACACACACCAGCTGTTGCATAATTTGGAAGCCTCAAAAGTTATCCCTTATTTGCCTTTACCATCAAAAGAAGTGTCTGGAAAAAAAAGTAACTTCAGGCAACTGAAAATGAATGGGGAAGTTGATCTTCCACATTTTTACTAGTTACCGAGTGGTTTGGGTGGGAAGAGACCTTTAAAGGTCATCTAGCCCAATTCCTTTGCAATGACAAGGGAGTATCTTCAACTGGATCAGATTGCTCAGTCCCCATTCACTCTGGCCTACAATATTTCCAGGGATGGGGGCATCCACAACTGCCTGTCTTTATAATCCCTATTGACAAGAGAAACCTACCCTGAAAAAAGCTAAAGCATCCCTTCGCAACAACCTTCTAAATGTTGCATACAACAGGGAATTTAAGCTGCTGTGCTGAATATAGAACTAAAAAAACCCCAACAAACCCATATATGTCTTTTACAATTACATAACATTACATTCAGTCTCAAAAAAACCCCAAAAAAACCCCACAGAAAACATACAAACCAGCAAAAAAAAACCCACTTCACATAAAAATCTGGCAGATTTCACAAATATTATCTCCCTCCCTTTGCCATCTAAATAAGAAAGACAAGTAGTAAAAAATGGCAGTTGTTTCAAAACACATAAATTTGAACATATTAACATTTGAGAGAATCACAGAACAAGCTGGGTTAGAAGGGATCTTTAAAGGACATCTGGTCCAACCCCCCTGCCGTGGGCAGGGGCATCTTTCACTGGATCCGGTTGCTCAATAGATTTCCCTATTTTAAGCATTAAATTCTCTCCTAGCCTTGACTGGGTCTCTCATGCTTTTTCAGAGCGTATTATTGCTGCCAGTGGTTGCATAAGAGAATTACTGAGATTTTCAGAAATGCCAGCAGAAGTAAAAAACATAACCTTAGGAACAAAATAAAAATTCAATTATCTGAAACCACTCCCAGATACATTACTTTTCACAAGCAATAACCTGGAAATCTTTTTAAGACCCACCCTCTAAAGCAAAAATCCATTTAAAAAAATGTATTATGTATTTGTACAACTTCAAGTATTTTTAAATATACAACTCACTTCCTACAACATCTGGCAGATAAAAACCAGACAAGTAATCTAACGGGCCTGATGCATTTGTAAAGTTCCTTCTATCTTTTGCTAAAAAAACCAAAAATAAAGAAAGAAAAGATCAGTTAGGCTTCAAACAGAGTTCTGCTGCGAGTCTAAGGCAGGCCCTCTAGCAGCGAGATTATGTGATTATTTCTGGATGCCGCAGTCATGTGGTTGCACAGCAAAGCTTTTGTCGGAAACATGACACAATCCCATTGCACTCAAACTGCTGGCAGCAACTCGCCCGACTGCATTTCCCTAAAACACACCCACAGTGACAGGAAAGAAATAACAGCTTTTCAGTGCTACGGCCTCAACTAATCGGGGAGTTTTAATTCCCTGTTGCAGTAAATCTAGAGGCTCCTCTCTCATTTTTCACTGGGTATCACTTCATGATTATCTACCCCAAAAGGCATCTACCTGGGTATTGCATTTATTCAGTGTTAGCCCTTCTGCCAGACAGGTATGTTTTTCAAACTTTGTCATATAGTCTCTCGTTGTACTTTTCAGAAAAACACCAGACATGCTAAAAATATTTCACTGGATTACATCTCAAAGACCAACTCATTGTTTAGCTTTATTTAACTAATTCTGCCTCTCAAGCTGTCTTAAATGCAGAATATTTCCACATTCAAGTGCAACAGCTAAAGCATATACAAAATACTAGCCTCTAGGTAGGACAACCTCTATAAAAACTGGGTACAAAATTAAGCATGTTAGATGTTAAATAAAATATTTTTATAATAGAACAGACTGGAAATTCACATATCCTCTCACATAATTCATCACTAGTTTGCTTTTACCTATAAATATTACATACCCACTGCCAGGTACATGGAGTACTGGAAAACACAATCTAATTACCTGACTTCAGGATAATAGGCACTTGACCATAAAAAAAATCAAATCTTGTAATTCAATACTTGCATGAGGTATTTGTGCAGCAGTTAAGTTCTCCTTCTGAAAGCTCATATGAGTAACAGCAATCAAACCAATTCCTAACAAAAATTACCAAAATGCTATTAAACATAAAACCTCATTAAAAGTAACAGAAACATGTAGCCTCTACAGTAGTATTCCAGAATACCTGGGAAAGAAACTCCTATTCCCAGACTCAAATCATCTCATTTAACCACCTCAGGAGTGAGCTTTCGTGTGTCTGTGAACACAGCTTACTCATTTGCTGGGGGACTTAAAGCAATCCAAGGGCACAGTTCAACCACAGCCACTACAGCCCTACTACAAGAAATTACCTCAGCTGTGGCTGTAACACCCACCAATGGGGCTCTAGACTGGAAGTGGAGTCAGGAGGGATTTACAAACTGTAATTCTAACACAGAATTTATATTCCAGCCTTTGCCAATTCCTGCAATAAATTTTTAAGTTGTATAGGCAAAAGATGTTCTTCGCCCTGTTTGTGTGAGTCAAATTGAAGGCCACACACTGCACCAGCTCGATTCTTCCCCTGAAAACCTCCTCAAATGTTTTATAAGTTTTTTTTCTGATATTTGTTAAAACCACAAGGTGTGTGATTTCATCCCATCGCAGACAACATCCCCAGGACATCAAGGCTTTGCTGGTGTACCTGGCTGAACTCAGTGCCTGCCCGCATACAGAAGCTCAGAATAGCACAGAGGGTGAGGCAGAGTTTAATGCACACTCCACTACAGCTGAACACAGGAGCAGCAATTCAGTTTTTTTCCTTGGGAACACCCTAAATGAACCAAGCTGTAACATGCATTTGGTTATTGACTTCAAAGTTAAAAGCTTTCAAGTTAAAAATATGCCACAAAAAAGCATCTTATTATTTTGACCTGTTTACAATAAACCACAAAGTAATAAAAATATTTTTAAAACAGACTCATGCACTTTGGAGAAACACTTATTTCCCAGTAAGGTAAAATAGTACTTGAGAGAAGATGAAATAGTACTTGAGGTAGGATGAAAACCAAGACTGCTGCATTTCAAGAGATTTGACCACATGTATTGACACATCATTAAATACAAAGGTTCCCTTAACATTTTTAGGATGGACTGTGTTCTTTAATCTAAACTTTTTCATATACTTTGCAACTGATTCCCACATTATCTTAATTGTTACACCTTCTAATATTTTTTTTCCCCACTATAATTACATGAGCAAACTAAAGCTTCTTTATATCACTTCCTGACTTGCTACTAGTACCTTCCTAAAGTATCAAACAGAGTTTAGGTATTTACTGTGCATTTCAAAGGCTTTCAACTTAGAGTATAACATCGGAATTCACTGCCAACATTTTGCAAACCTCATTCTGAACTAAAACACAAATCTGAAGATACAGTCTCTCAAAGCAGGTCACCATAATGCTGACTAATGGCATAAATACCATATTGAAAGAGAATGACAAAAAGCAGGTGGGACAATCTATTGGACAATCTGAGCTATTTTTCAGGGCTGGCTATTAATATTCTACTCAGCATCCTGAGGTGTTCTCATTATACACACCTTGAAAAAAAAATTACAGCATTAACAAGTCTGCCAGAGATTACAGATTGAGAGGTGATTTTTTTTTTCATCGATATGTAGAAGGTATTGATAGCAAACAGCTAAAACAGATAAAAAATGTTTATTATGTTTTTTAGCTATTATGGACTCAATTTGATTAGCAGATCAGTTCTGTGTGACTCTCAGTCCTTCCCACGGCTCATCAGAGCCTTGTAACTGCCCTGTTTGCCAACCAGTAACAGACGTTTTAAACTAAACCAAACAAGTTTATTTTAGACTTCTTTTTCTCGCTTTCAGTAATTTCTCTTGACTTTGTTTCTGCCAAATTAATTCAGCTATTTAATTCCTGGACTTCATGGCTATAGAACTGCATTTACATCTTGTAAACATACAATTTTAACATCACTGAGTATATATCTCTAATTATGCTGATATGTGGCAATATGATACCATAAGTCTCCCAAGTAAAAACTGATGAAGGTGCATCTGGTTCATTTTAAAGGGAATTTGAACAGAACACTAAAATGGATCAAGTATCCTATTTATCTCAGGTGTTAAGATACTGAATGAAGATGAACTGCATTCTGCATTAAACATTTATCTGATGACCTAGTAATTTTATTTACTGTTGAACCTGCTCACCAACTTTAACTTTTAATTTTTCCCATATTAAAGTAGAAGGTCTGATACATCTGTTTATAGCTTCATGCATTTGCTTACCCATGCAGAAAAAGAGCTCTACAGTCAGATTATATCAATTTGGTCACAAGACATAGTCTGTAATTAATAATACCCTACACTGACAAGTCAGTACAGCAATCTTCCATTCTGTAGCTCTCTGTAAACACAGGTTACAAAGACAAAGCATTCTAAAGAAACGAACTCCAAATCCTCAAACACAGTCTCTCCAACAGTTTGTTTACCCATTCAGCTGAGCACAAAACAGTGACAGTCACCAAGTGACATTTGCTCACTACATAAACCCTTTCAAAAACCAACAGCAGATACCACTAGCATCAACTTCCTCTGGAGAAACCAAAACAAACTGAAACCAACCAACCAAGCCTCACTTCGTTGTTTTCTTTCCAGAGAACTTAGTTTTAAAGCCTGTCTTGCACCTTCAACACCACTAGCCTGATCAGAACTAGGGCTGGGGAGCACAGAACAAGCGATCACCCATACTGGTTTCTATCACATGCATCCTAACCAGCTACACCAACCCCCTTAAGGATGCTTAAACATCCTTTCTCTTGCAACTCTCCTGGTAAATCCCCACCTCTGAGCAGCAGACTACATCATCTTCATAGAACAGATTTGGCCTAACATTCATCCTCAGTCTGCAATAGCTTTTTGAGCCTGTTCAATACTAGTCATCCATAGAAGGGGTTTGAAGCAAGTTGATTCCACACAGCTGCTGAACACCCACCTGGCCATTAACCCACTGCCCTCCTCCACGGGATGAAGTGAAAAATAGAAGGAAGGTAAAAAGACCCATGGATCAAGATGATGACAGTTTAATAACAGCATGTAGGAATTCATTCACTACTCTCCATCTGTAGACAGATGTCCAGTGGCTTCCTGGGAAGAGGAGCGTCAGCACATGTAACACTTGACTGTGAAGGCAAGTATAGTCAAACATTCTCTCCCTTGCTCCACTTTTCCGTGAGTTTTCACTACTGTGCACAGCATCATAAGGCATGGCATAAAATATCCCTTTGGTCAGTTGAAGTCAGCTGCCCTGGCTGTGTCCCCTCACAACCTCGTGGCCAGCACTGTTTTAGCCACCAGTGTGACACAGAGCCCTGCAAGGGCTGCTATGCAGACAGAAAACTTCGTAATACCACCCCAGCCAGACCCAGCATAGCATTATTACTGGATTTCTCTGAAATTCCAACTGTAAGACTTATTTCTTCAATACCAGGACCCTGAATACAGAATGACTTCCCATCACTATCCTGAAAAACAGAAGAATGAGATGAAAGACCTTTAAAAGGGTCTCCCCATCTTCAGAGGCATTTTCAGACACTTTTTAACATGTCCATTGCGCGTAACTTCCTTAGCTAGAAGTCAGTGACAGATTCCTGAAGTCACTTCATGTCTTGCCCACCACAGACCAGAGGACCATGAATGGCAGAGGCAGGCATGAGACAAAAAGGCTCACAGGAATGACCTATGACTTCCAACATGCAGGGTTTGCTTGGTTCAACAAAACACACAAAACCATACAGCAAATTCATCACACGATACATAGATGTGACTAGGCAGAATGCAGAAAAGGAAGTGCAATGTATGCCTTTTTCCTATTTTCCTCTTTTTTTTAATCTTAATGCTCCTTTGGGCAGCAAGGGTACTCCAAATGCGTATTAATCTGATTGCCCTTTTAGGTGCTCATTGGTGCTGCACTCAAAATGCTGAAAACAATTTGCACAAGCATTTCTTGGCTGGAGGTAAATATTTGACAGTCTGATGTACACAGTCAATCTTACTTGGTTAAGCACACGTTACTCAAAACCATTTTGTTACTCAGATTCAATTACCCTGAATGCAGTTACTGTCTCTAAGGACCTGTTGAATAGTAGATATTCTAAACTTGTATTCAGTACTGAAGCCATGTGTCAATGATAGAAGGAATGCAGAGAATCAACCATCTGTAACATTCAGAGTTTTGCATATATTTTAGAGAGTCACCTTATTGTGACTGTCTCCATAAGTTAATACAAAAAAATTAAACCCAAAGCTTGGAAGACTTTAGGCACCATCTAAGATCAGAATTAATCAACATTTTATGACAAATCTGGGAAAAATTCACATTTCAAATGAATCATACTGTCTATTGCTAATACTCAAGTTAAACCACGGTATTTACATTCAAGATTTTGCAGTCAGCTGCCACATAGCTAATTCCCAGGATTTTTAATTAAAGTCTATTTGGAAGAGAATTCTTCAATCCAAACTGACAATTATCTGCTACATAAACTAACCAATTCTGCATCTCTTGTTTTCTTCCACAGGACTGTGAAATCCCAAAGACAAACTAAGATGATAGGACATCATTCTAAACAAACTTTGTCAGGATGCTTTTTCTTTGTTAAATTCTGCTTAGCTAATGACAACCTATTCCCTACCCTTTCTTCCTTAAGCCACTACCATAATAAAACTTGGTGACATTTAGCACCAAGGAAACCCATCTGCTAACCCATGGACAGCTAGTATCTTTGACAGCCTAATTTTCATCAAGGACAGGAGAAGAAACGATCTCTTGCTAACACTACATTTATCACAAATGAGATCAGCCTGTGCTTTTCATTATTCAATATGGATTACATTTGGAAAGGAAAATGTATTACTGCATTAATACATCTCACTGTGCAAAACATCATTTGCAATTGTACAAGTTTTAAGGCAGAAAGAAGTACGTAAGGGAAAGGGATATCTTTAGGGAAATCAGGAAATGACTGAAGGATGATTCAAACTGATGAACTCAGATTTGTAACTTTCTTCTCATGTATAAATTAGAATAGACAATTCAAATTTCAGTTATATGTTTAAATATCTGGAAGACATGAAGATAAAAACCTGGAAGAGGTGAAGATACACACTGTAGCCTGTAACAACTGGTCATCATCCTAGCACTGTATGTTTACAAACTCCAAAGGTACTACAAAAGTTACAGTAGAAGAGACAAATCTTCATAGAAGTGATAGCAAAGCCCCAGAGCTGAGTTTGTATATAGAAAGATAAGAGCTATGTAAATTCCATATAGTTCTGTAGGGAAAAAAAACCAAAACAACAAAAACAACAACAACAAGAAAAACCCCCACCATATTAAGAAGTGAAAGGAAATAGATCTATTGCACATTCTGTCATACTGCTACCATAGGAGACTGAGTGAGCACTCCCATCCTGCTTCACCCAGCTCTGGGGTAGGAGCAGTGCCAAGTTCTCTTTCACATCCACTGAGTATCCTGTGACTCCCACCAGAACATCACATGCATTAAGAACAAAACAAAACCCCCAAAAGAATACCAAAATAAAAACAACCCAAAAAAAAGCCCATACAAACAAACAACCCAACAACAACAAACCCCATAAAACACCAGCATACCTAACAAACACAAAAGGATTAAAGCTTTCACATCTCCCTCCTCAGCACCGTATACAGATCCCTGAGCGTATCTACAAGGAACATGTTAACTGAATAAATTTATTCAGGTTACCATAGATTTTAGAATAGTTATGATATAGGAAGTAAGATTTTCTTTCCCCTCATGCATCAATACCATTATTACCATACTTCAATGACAAAATTATCTGCAGCTCATTTTCAAGGTATCAAGTATTCACTATTTGAGAATACTGACGTAAGTCTTGGTTATATTGAAACAGAAACAAAATAAAGCACGGCCATACAGAAAGAGGCTATTTCAGTGCAAGTATGTGATTAACAGCTTATTTGGTTTGCAGGCTACTGTATCCTGTGGCCTCTGCATAAGTGCTGCTGAACTTCCAGATCACTCCTTAGTAAGTTTAACCTTGCACTTCAATGCACTGTGCCAGAACGCACTACAAGGCAAGCAAAAATACTGTGCTGCTTTATAAATCAGTTCTTCATGGACAACAGTGGCAATAAAACCCCACTAGGAAAACTGATGTGAGGATAAATGCATTTTTAAAAGCCCAAACACCTTTAAATCCCCTTTAAAGGGACCACAGACAACACAAATCCATATTACTCGGTTTAGTCCAACTTCAGGATCATCCTTTATGCCTATTCACAAGAAAAAAAGCTAAATAAAGGATGGTTGATATCTCTTATTTTCTTTTCTTACAGCCTCAGACACTAAAGAACACAAACACATATCCACAAAATTCCTATACCTCTTTTCACAGGAAAAAAAATTAAGAGAAAGGGATAACTACAGAAAATATTATCTATTCAAGTATCATTCAGAAGGGAAAAAAAACCAAAACCAAACTAACTTCTGTTCTCTTGGAGCCTCTGCATGTACATTCGCTTAAATGGTCTGGTCCTTTCTCAGTCTTGACCAGAGGCTTGATTCAATGGCTGACACTCCACAAAACACCCTCAGAATAAAGGAGATACATCAGGATGGTAAATGTCATTAAAGTAAAATAGAAGGATGAGAGATAAAACAGGAAAATATTTCTAGCCAATTCTGGTACTAAATTGTTCAAGTGAAATTTTCCATTCTTTTTGTCATCAACTGTTTTGAACTCTTTCTTATACATTTTATCCCTTCTCTCACACAAGTTTATCTAGATTAGCAAAATACAAAAGGTTGAGAAGAAATTTAGTATCCTTAGTGTCCTGAAAAAAATTTTGACCTCAAATTTTAAAAATACCTCAAAACATGCTGTCCTATTTGGAATTTCCTTTAGTCCAGTAATAACCAGAATTCTTACTACCGATTTGAAATTATCTTTATGCCAGTATGGTATAGAACAGTAGACTCAAGCAATTTTTAAACAAATATACTCTAGGCTTGCATTTCCAAAGTTGTAATTACATGAAGCACATGACAATTTGTATGACTGACATCACTGTCAAACCTGATTTATATTCCAAAATTCTCCTAGTCGTCACGGACATGCAAATCATTTTACTTATTCAAGTATGTACATGAATCTGGAATTATGTGAACTAGGCATAGCGAATCTATGACAATCACTTGCAGGTTCAAAACATGAATATTCAATGCTGTTGCTCTACTTTGTGATGTCTGTAAGATACGTGTTCCTCACTGAAGAGTTAAATATTCTCCTGTTTCATATTCTTAGATAATTACCAGATAATAATTACCAGAGTTTATTAGAATTCGGGGTTTTTTCTAAATGTATTTTTAAACTAGCAAATGCTGACACTGATTTTTTTGTGCATGTTCACTGAATAGCATGTCAAATATGCCATTTAAGCTTATAAATTTTTAGCCTTACAGTTTAAATTATTGGCCTTCAAAAGGCTCCATGTGGATTTATAAGTGTTGTCTGAAGAATTCACTTGAGCAGCTTTAAAATACTCAGAAGGAGACAGCACAACATCTGTCCCTGACAAGCTGCTGAAAACGAGGCAGGAAGCCAAGCACTCCCCAAAGTTCCAGCCCAGCAAAATCAGGCAGTCTTGAACAGCTGCAAAGCAAGAACTGCTTTTAACATTAAATCAAAGAAATCAAAGCTTGTGATAAGCATGCAGCAGTTGTTCCTTGAAGTTAACCAAAGAAATGAGAGGCACAGCTTAACTTGCCCATATCAACGTATTACAGCTTATTACTATTATACTGATGAAGGTGTTTCTGTGTCTTTTAAAATTACATTAGATTTAAAATACAGAGAAGGCTTCATTGCTTTTCAAAAGTAAACAAATCCCCCTCTGAGAACTTTACGATGCAAATTTGCAGGAGAAAATAGAGGGAGCAGAACAGTAGAATAAGAAAGAAGAGCACAAATTAGAATTAGGATGCTTTTGTTCATAAGGTTCATGTCCTGAGCCTTCCCATAGATTTCAACTGTCTTTTGGGGGTTTGTTTTGCTCTTAAGGAAACAAGAACAAAATTCGTAGCAATGAAAACTACAGAACAGATAGAGTGAAAAAGGCTTATAAGGTCAAATGGAGATAAGCAGGGGTCCAAAGAAGTGAAAGAAAGAAAGGTACTGGGCATTCTGAAAGTGCAATTCTAAAAGGAAATTCTAAAAGATGCTTAACTCCTAGTGAAAGTAGAAAGATAAAAATGAACAAACAAGAAAACTAGTCTGTTTTATTACTTAAAAGAATGTCAGAACATTTCAAGGAGAGAATAAAAGCATCAACACTTTCAAGATCAAAAAGAAAACTCAAAAGGCTTTTCTAGCAATACGCAAGAAGTAACATGGGTCTGAACATGTTGCCTTAAAAAAATATCTCCAAGCAGGAATTCCTGAGCTACAAAATAAATCCTGAGCAAAATTTCACCTAAATACATGCAGTCCCATGTTTTGAGTAACTCAAAATTGTGTTCATCTATACACTTTTTCTTCTGTAAAAAAGTTTTACCTACATTTTTCCTTTTTCTGCCTTCTTCCAGAAGGCTACCAAATCATGCAGGACTAAAGTCAAGGAGAAAGCATTTTAAATCACACAGTCTTCAACTGCCTTCTGTTTTTATGCATGACATCACGTATTGGGCTGCACGACAGTCAAGGGATGATGCACAGGAAAGGCTCAGGGCCCTCGGGCACTGGGAGGGGCCACAGTACCAGAAAGCCTGCCCATGCTGCAGGGCAGATGGGTGGATGGCACCACACAGTCAGTGAGAACAGCTACCACAGCCCAAACTGGAGTGCAAAGCAGAAGCCACGTGAGTGACCCTGATATTCAAAATGCAGGACATCGGAAGTCTGCAAATCTCCAAACCTGACTCGGTGCAAGAAGCTCACTCTGGGAGAAGCCAAGGGAGGAACTGAAGGAGACCCCTGTAAGCCTGGGCTGTTGACAAGTGCAAGGAACAGGTCTGGCAAGTTTAATTACTAGAACCATATAATAAAGTACTTTTCAGACACACATCCTGACTTCCCATTTACTTCCTGGTGCTTTCCAAGCACTGACAGAGCCCCGTCCCATTACCTGTCCGTGCTGCAGTAATAGGGTGAAGTGAGGTGTTCAAACTGGAGCTCCCAAAATGCAAATGCTTAGTAACAGGCAGCATGCTCAGAAGGAACCTGTACGCAGTAATTACCTTCCCTGTCAGTCTAAAACAAGTCAAGCATCATATTTCAAAACCTGTAGAAGTTCACCAACTTTTGTTGCTCTTTTTTGTTCTTATTACCTTTTACTTTTTTAAGATTATGTGATACTTTAAAAGGCTGCTCCACTGCTGTTCTGAATATCGTTTCTTGGTTTTACTTCCATCACAAAAGTTGGTTACTAAAAATTTCATACCTACCCTTGGCTGGGTATTTGAGTAAATGAAAACTAGCTAAATTTTACTTATACCATTTAAAATATAAAAGGAAAGGCTTGTCCAAGCTTACTGACAGGTTAAAGAAAAGTAGAATTACTAGATAATCAGAGGGACACAGGAGTGATTTCACATTAAATATAAGAATCATCTAATTTAACTTGTGGCTGCCGTGCAGTGATGTCCTGGAGAATAACTCTTCCGAACGTCATTCACCTTCAAGTCAAATTATTTGTCTTAGAGTGCCATGGGAAACAACACAGCCTTGATGGGCCACAGGGAAAATAAAAATAGCATCTATAACTTTCCCTCTAATATAGCAGATATTGACAAACTAATTTTTTCCATTATTCTTCACAGGTTTGCACTTAATGTATTTTTTAACTTCAGTTGCTGTAAGAATCGGGCCTATACCTATGCTGAGAAAGAACTGAAGTCACAACAGGCAGTGCTCAATCCTGCTCAGAGTAAATGCAAGTTAAAATTGTCTTTAAAACCTAATGAAAAAATCCCAGAATTCATACCAGAAGCTTCTTTGGTAAAGTAAGATTTAAATGGCACATTTTCCAATGGCAGCTACATACCATGTGATACTCCAACTGTACATACAATGTACAACTTATGATTTTTTTTCATTTAGCTCTAACTAAAATTACAATAAATATTTTATAAGTTGCTTTAGAAAGGAGCAATTAGACTATTCAAACACCATACTAAAGCAAGGTAACTGAAATATTAAACTCCACAAAACTAGTCATTTTCGCAAATAGTAACTCAGCCAAGATTAGAAAAGGGGACTCTTTCTCCAGCCCATCTTGCTACTGGTTTTAGAAATTCTGTATTAGATTTTCAGGGACAGGTGGAAGGAGTGGCTGAGTGAGTAAACAGAAACCACAAAAATATTTGGAAGACATTTCTCATTTAAAAACAGGTGTGTCACCAGGGATAAGGACACTTGGGATCAATGGTCTGCAATGTACACAAAGAACTCATGCTCAGCTGTTATGCTTTGCTACTTTTAGGTTTAGGCTTTATGAGTAAAATGTTGATGGGAACTTATGACTGGTGTATTTATCCATCAGAAGACCTAAACTCTTGTCCATACATGAAACATGATTAACTATCACCATCTATCATCACCTTGAGCTTCCAAAACTTGCTACAAATCAACATATTGGCAGAACTGCAAAGCAGTCTGTGTGGTTCTTTTGAAACAGCACTAAACAAAATGGACAAAGAGTGTGGCTGCTATGAACTACATTATGGTGGTATCTGAATACCAGTATTAGCAGTACGGTACAAGATGCTACAGAATCTTACTGTTTCAAAGAAAAAGAAAAAAAAAACCAAAACCACAAGCACAAAATTTCATAAATATTTATAGCTAGACTAGATGAAAAGGGCTAAGATAAAGTTCCTATTCAGATACCTGGGCTCCACAAGTGTTTTGTGTTTATTTATTTAAGGAAAAGGAAATAAGCAAAACAAGCAAGGTCTCCTCTTACTCAGATGATCCGCCAGCAGCTGCAGCATTCCCTTTGCCCTGAACTTCACCCAGGTGATGTTTCATAACTCTGTTTATGAAAATATGGAATAAGTTCCCTCTCCCAGCCAACAGTACTTGTTGTCATCTCTCACCTCTCCAGGGTGTCCTTTTCTCTCCCAACTTACCATCCACCTCAACACTGCTGTGCATTGATCTAAACTTTCTGAATATTTGGAGAGAAAAAGAGTTTTAGGATTTTCACATATAAACTGGGAAACAAGATATGCCTAGCATGCTAAGTAATCCAGAAACAGTTTAGCTACAGCCAAGGTTTTTATGATTACGGGAGAAAAAAAAACAACAAGGACTTCTTGTCAGGGAGCAGCAGGGAGGAAAGCACAGAACACAAGCTGGGCATTAGCGTCCAACTGCAGAGCTGACCTTTCAATATTAAACAAAACCTCCTACATATGCTGGAATTAGGTGGCTCAGGCAGGAAAACAGAAAAGGAAGGAAATAACGTATGCACCTGCTTATATTAAGGAAGAGGGAGACAGTGGAAAGCAGTTCCACTTAAGTATACATGGTCACAGTAACCAATACAGGTACTTAAGAGTGACCACATGAATCTAAATGGAAAATGAAAAAATAATATTTGGAGAAGTCAATTAAATGAATGGTGAATTAATTAAGAAAGAAATATGGCAGCAGTCTGCTCAACGTGTATAGGAACACTGTATCGTACTGGTCTCAAGTCAAAAGCATTTGGAAAAAAGGACATACAGACGAGAGGCAAAGTCTATACAGGGTCTGAAATGGCACAGCCAAGAGAATCGGGGGGGGGAAAACCGGGATGGATGGTGGGAGTATCCAAAGAAAGATCTAGAACCATGGCAAGCCAGAACTAAGGTAGAAAAACACTGGGCGGTACGAGACATGTTCACCTTGAACTGAAATGCTCCAGAAGATTTTTTCAGTGTAGTGAGTTTATAGACTCATCCTCGCCCCAGGACAGAGAAAGCTGCAGGGAACAAACAAGGAAAGCAAGAACATCTTCCTTTCTAGGTCACCCCCAGCATTCCCATCCAGCACAGTGTCATCCTGTTGCAGCTACACTTAAGACACCTCCCAAATCTGAGCTCTAGATCTCTCTGAAGTGGGGTACAGGTGTCCGTCACCTCTTTGTTAATGGGCCTCTCCCCTGCAAAACTTACCAGCAAATCCTGCATCCTCCCTGAGCCAGCCAAACTCTGGGATGGGAAGGGGGCTCCTCTGATGCCTCTCCCAGCAGTGCAGGGCTTGTGGCAGGTGTGTCAGCACCACCTTCTCCTGCAAAACAGGCTCTCTCCAGCATTTCGCCTACATTTAAGTATCAAGCAACTCTTAACAGCATCTTTTCAGTGACTTGAACTGTTAAACAAATAGAAGAGTAAAACGAAAAAAGCTGTAAGACAAGCAGGGTTTTTTAATACAGTGGAATTTCCTCTTTACAGCTGGGTGTAGTGTGCCAAGTTTATTTTTAAAATGCCTTCAGGACTAAACTGCAGAAAATAGAGCTTTGCAGATAAGAATACCACTAGTTCCTTTAAAGGTGAATACAAGAAGCTGAGTACTATCAGGAGTCACATACAGAAAAATAAAGAAGACACAAAATCATTTTATCATTAGAAAAATTGTACTGTTCAAAAAGACTAACACTGCCTTTCATTGCAGAGTACCTACCAGATTATCTCCCTGCACTAGGGGAATTTCAGGAATATTTCTATTATAATACTAATGTCTTCAATTTATCACAACTCTCCAGAGCAAGCTTACAAATCAATATTTTTCACAGAGTATCACTCACATAAACAATATTCCTCACCCCTCAAAAACAAAAGGTTTAAACAAAAGTTACGTTAAATCTTGAAATGTAAAACAATTACAAGAAGTTCTAGTCAGTCATAATTCTGAACTGTGAAAGATCAAGTTTGACATGTTAATATCTACCTCTGGGAAAGCCAAGAGACAAGCAAAATTGCTCCATAAACACCTTGATCTTATTGCTGGCTATGATGATTTTATGACAACTTATTGCAATTGTGTACTTTTAAAAAGTACAGAAGCTACTGTGAAGCTGTAATATTGACTGTAATATTTACAACATTCTGGAACTTTCATAATGACACTGCACCTGCAAGGAAAAGCCTGCCTGGCATTTGGACTTTGCCAAACCCACCACATTTCAAGGGTCACTTCTAGGGTATTGTTTCTGTTAAACATCCCAGTTTTCTTACAGATGTTTCTATGAAATTTAAACCCTTCAAACAATAACTAGCAGAAGGTTTTTGTTGCAAAATAAAAAAAATCAATGTATATCAGAATGAGAGTTGATTTCTCAATACTTTAGAGAACTATGTTTAATTGATAAAAGAAATGAAGAGAAGTAGAAGCCTTAACATATCAAACAAAGATTTTCAGAAGAGAACTCAGGAAACGTTTACTACTTAATGTCTGACATCTTTAAAAAGGCTTTATTTCATATCAAGATTAGCACTCACATTAGAGAATATGATCTTTAAGGGAAAGTTAGACATGTAACATTAGCATACCTAGATTTTCGCAATCCTTTTTAACCTCCTCGCCTATTCATTGGACCAAAAGTTTTATTTCCAGATCCTCTCACAGTTACTTATAAACAAAAGCAAAGTTAAAAGCAAGCATTCAGAAACCTTCACATTTCCTCATAAAAGTGACCATTGCAGTTTTCAGGAAAAAAAAGGGGGGAAAAAAGCACTTTCGAGCCATTCTGTATATTGTCCCAGAATCATTCAAAATACTGTTTTATCGAATACTTGCAATGGAATCATAATTATATTTGTTTTTATTCCTATTGTCATAGTAATGTCAAGGCCTTAAAAAAAAAATACTTTGAGTCTGCCAACTTTTACCAACCTGCTTCCTAAAAGGAGGGTCAATGTTTTGTATTTATCTCTCATTCAATACTCAAAATATTGCATTAAAAAGGCAACCACAAAAATGGGCTCGGACATAATGTAAAAGATTGCATGGTATAACATTACTGCAAAGAGATTTCTATAACTAATTCCAATGTGTATGTTTCACAAAAAGCCTAATGTTCTTCACAGAACTCACCATGAGATTTGAACAAGAAATTCCAAGGCAAACAGCTTTTCTTATCAAAGAGCTTTTTCTTATCAAGCAACACACAAGATTTTAGCCAAAGAAAGTTCTTTCATCAGTCAACCCACAGAGGACGTGAGATTGTAGTCCAAGAAGAACAGTTACTACTGTGTCAGACTGAGTTAAGGGATGCAGGTTACAATCTCAGCTCAGCCTCAGCAAGGCCTATACCCTCCATTTCAGTTTTCCACTGGAGATTAGGTTCATCTTCACCTATAGATGTGAAAGCCTTTCAAAGTAGACATACTGTATCGGTTTTAATCAATAAGATGCAATTTAAAACTTAATTTCTCTGAAGTACATCATGAAAGCACAAGAAAAGGGATTCAGTTCTTCAAATCTAATTGCATGCATTTCTACTCCAAACTCAAGTATCAATACATAAAATAAAATTTCCCAAAAAGATTGCAGACTTTTCTCTTACCTAACAAGCAGAGCCTACTAAATCAGACCACTAAGGAAAGAGAAAACTAAAGAACTATTTCATTCCTCCTTGAAGCTTGCACAAAAAGAATAAAAACAGCAGGCTAACATCAATCCTGAAAAAGACCATTCAACTTCAGGTATCTTATATTCCTCGTTATTTCTATTGCAGACTCATCTTTTAAAATGAGGAGGTTTACATATTCATTTCTCTGGAAAAAAATTTTCCTTTAAAAAAATTACTTTTATTAGCAGTTTATACAAATAATAATTTTTTTAATCCTCTGAATCCTAAGGCAGCAAAAGGCTTCGAATGGTGACACGGGAGCCAAAACTAGAACAAGACACACAAGGTATAAATGGCACTGAACCACACCTCACTTTCCTGAGACCTAAAATGCAAGCAAAAGCATGAGATAACACCTCACACGATCTCCCAAACATCAAACGCTCCTAAGAGCAAAGGAGGAAAGTCAGAAAAATACTTGAATAAACCACAGGAAATATTCAAAGTATCTGACTTCTTCAAACAGATTTAAATCATATTACAGCTATAATGAAATCCATATTTATTTTAGAAATTTCTCTTGTGAGTCCTTATTAACAATCATATAAACTGCAGATGAGTGAGAGATAGGAAAAGTACAGGTATTAATATTATACCACAGTACATAAATTGCCATTCAGGCCATAAAACTCCTCCCCTACCATCCCACATCGCCTTGAAACTGGACAAGTTCCTTTATAAACTTCCTGAATATCCAACAGCTTCAGAACTCTAAAAAGTGTTGGTTTTATTTACTCTGTTGTTTTGTACTTTTTTTACAGCATGAAAGTATTAGACAACTTCACAAAACTTTCCAGGGTTGGGTTTGGGGTTTTTTTTTGAGGTTGTGTGCTTTGGGTTTATTTGGTCACAGTTATATTGTTTATTAATAATAAAAAGAAAGTATACAAAAAGTTACAGGGAGAATGAATGAAAAACAACCCCTTCTGATGATGCAGTATATTGATGATATACAAATCACATTATTTCCAAAACAGCTCCAGCGGATCAAGTATTACGCTATTCATGCTCTACAGAAAGCTAAGGAAAACATGATCACTGTATCAGTCATGATAAATTCAATACAGAACCTGACATAAATAATATCACAGATCATCATTTTGTACTTAAACCATTCCAAAATTATAATAATCATGGAAGTACAAATTGCTTATAACAGCCAAAGCTGGAATAAATACATGAAATTCCCAGTTGCCCTGCTGCAAAGCTGCTTATTCAAGTTACTCGTGCATCATGCAAACTTCCAGTATGGGAAGTTTGGTATTTCTTCAAACATCACATTCACTGGTTCTAAATGTAGTCTACTTGTCTGAAATTTTTAACCAAGATACAAAAATCAATGTTATATAAAGCACTCTTTCCTGATACTGATGATGCACAATATGAGTCACCACTTCAAAGCCTCCAACACACCACCACAAGCCACATTCTTTTAAGTCACGAATAAACCCTAAAGTGGTTTCTTCTGTCTTGCTTTTAATGAACCATCCTTGGTTCCTAACAGCAAATTGAAACTTTTAACAGTCAAGAGAATATGAGCTCCACAAGCAGAAATTAAAACTTCTTAACAATACATACTCTAACTCAAAATGCAAATATTTGCCAGATTTGTTATTTTTAAAACTTTTTCTAAAAAGGCTAGAAAAACACAAACACCAGTGAAAAGTTAACGTTCTATCTTTGTTCACTTCTTTTCCGGGCTCTTTACAGTAGATTTGAGGTGTGGTTCCATGATCTGTAACAGAAAAGGGTGGAAGGGAAGAGAGGGTTTGAAAGTTTAGTGTACGCTCTTTGGCAGTGGCAAGAGCCAGGCCATCAGAGGTGAGTATTCCCTCACAGTAAGACAGATAAGCTAAATAACTCCACTGTTAGAAGAACTGCTAGGCATTTTTTTGATGTGCAATAACCTGTTGATATTACCTGACCCCAAAAAACAAGACAGGAAAGCCTTTTATTTGAACAGAAAAAAAAAATCTGAAAATTATTATTGCTGAGGAAATGATCTCTGTCCTGGCTGGTGACAGCTTCATCCATGGAAAGCTCTCTCTCAAGCACTTGCACATCCTGCCCTCATCAGCTGCACACACCTGCACGTGATATGTGTGAGTGTCCAGCCATACATTCCCTTCTGCCCAGGCAACAAATGCTGCAGATGTGGGTCATGAGGATCTCAGCAAGAAAGAAGCCACTGCTGCAATGGCCCTGTTAGACGTGGAAAAAACTCCCAAGTAGATAGTGCACCTCAAGCATGCATCACAACTCCTAAGTACCACTTTATTATTACAAAACTCTAATGATATAGTCAACATATGGATATAGATAAATGTGCATGCCTACATACATATATACACCCAAAGAAGTCACAAGAGAAAGGCAATAATTTGAATGGTTATTTCCAAACAACAAAGTGAAATGATGCCCAGATGAACTGAAACAGCCCTGCCAGTGGAAAGCACACAATTCCAGGGACCCCAAGTCCTCAGAACTGGGTGATGCAGAATAAGAGATACTGCTCCACTGGAAGAAGTAAATCTCAAAAAAAAAAAAACAAAACAAAACAACACTGGAATTTCCTAGGGAACTATTTTTGTTGTCTTTTGCCATGAGAGCGCCCAGTATCCACAAAGAACATCTCTACAAGCAATGATCCAGAACAGAGAAGCAGCACTTGTGAGGTGCTTACACCTCTCTGAATTTACTCACCACCAGGAATCATTTTAGAAGTATTCACAGCAGTACAACTATTCAATCAAAAAGATGTTCTACCATATTTTCATCTTTTTTCTTCTTTAAGAGGAATACATCCAATTGGCAGAAGGTCACTATTCCTCTTAAGATTCCCAAGATCCCAATCTAGAAAGGTCTTGCCTTTTATCACTGAAGCAAAAGCTAAAAATGTTATCTATGTACCTTAGATCATCTCAGATAAATACTGATGGTACTTTACACTGTAAATGCAGCTCTATTCTTGTTTCTGCTTAGTCTGTTTTGAAAAGGAAGCAATTACATTTCTCAGCTGTTTTCACACGATTTCTGGCCATCATGAATGCCACGTGGAATTTTAGGCTATGAGAAAGATTGCTTTTCCAATAATGCAATGTTTTGTGATGAAATATGGCACTATAAACTATCGTCAATAATTGTATTTGTAATTCACAAGCATAATGTGAAAATGTGGCTTTTTGGTCAAATAATAGTTTTTCACGTCCAAGTTTCTATTGCAAGTTGGCCAGAACAGCAAGAACTAACACAGATCAGAGCTGAGCTCTGACAGTAGTATTAGCACCTTGTGAATAAAGCACACCATCAGTTCTGCAAAAGTAACTCCATCAAAAATAACAAGGCATGAATATATATATAAAATTTGCTGTGAATGGTACCAAATGTAAGTCTTAAAAAACTTGTTGACTGCACCAAATTTTAGAAGGAAATCCCCACATTTCTAGCCATAGAATAGGGTTTTGGTTGGGTTTTTTGTGTTTTGTTTGTTTTTACTAAGACTTAAGCAGACATTATAACTAGAGCAGAGGTAGAAAGCTAGCTGAGATACTTAACATGCTTCTCTAAAGCAAATTTATAATTTCAAAAATCAGTAACAGCTTAAGGAACATTCCTGCTCACTCTTTTCTTGCTTAGTTTCTTCCTCAACCCTCACCCTCCTCTTTCTGCTTTGCAACTTCAGTTCCAGCACAGTGAAATTGCAACATCACTAGAGAGATGAGAGGTGCAGGGGAGATAAAAATACAAGGTTAAATAGATGTGAATAACTTAAGACCCCAAACTGCCTTAGGAACAGAAATTCTTAACGTATCTGGAAAAAAAACCTCCAACACTTTTCCAAATAGCAGAAAGCCCAACTCATCCCCCTACACTGAACAATCACATGGGCATTAGCCAATAAAACATGCTAAACTGGAACTTGCTGACACAAGAGTTCAGCTTCCTTCCACTTGGACACAGTTAAACCAAGGGGCAGCTGGCTGGGATGATGTGACCCAGCTCTAGACTGTACTCAGCAAGATGAGCATTCCTCATCTCAGTGCAGCAATGCAGTAATGTCACCTCTGCTCATCTAAAATCACCAGTGTCATGCACAGCACTGAACTCAAGGTCCTTGGTACACAAGCAAAAATCTAAGATTGCTAACTAACAGAGCTGTAACAGTATCTGCTGAAGAACAAGAGACAAGCTCTGCAAGGGGCAGACCTCGCTCTATAGCCCATCAGAATCTGATACTTCTACACAGTGCTTTTTCAGTTCTGATTTAAATAAACTACATATAGATAGCATATTAAGGATTAAAAATTCCAAATTACAAAATTTGCCACTACTACACTTCTTTGTAAGTTACACTGTATCAGAAAACCCACTGCAGAAGTATGCTGCAGTACTAATTTAGTTTATAACTTATTAGGTAAATCTTTAAATTCTCACTGAATGCCGGCTGGCATTGGTTCTGCCGGATAGCAAGGAAGCTTCTGGCAGCTTCTCACAGAAGACACCTGTAGGTCCCCTGCTACCAAAACTGCGTCATGCAAACCCAAACCAAGCCCTAAAGCTACTGCTGAACAAAGCAAAAGATTCTCTTCAGAACATGAAAATGGCAGGTAATAGTTATTGCAAATGAATGATTGTGTCTTCCTGCAAGGCTTGGGTCTAATCATTCAGTCACATTATTGCAGTGTGTCACTGATGACAGCTGAAAGTTAGGACTAGTGCTGTCCCATAAAGGACAGAGAACAGCAAAACGCACCAAGTCAAAAAGCATATAGAAAAATAAAAAATGTGCTCACATATCTCAACAAGGCTCATACTTAGTTTTTTTTTCTATTGAAACCTATTCTATGAAAAATGTTCGTATCAGTTTTACTCAGAGGCAGGATTTCCCCCTGTTCACTTGTACCTATTTTGGAAAGGTAGATCATAACTTCTGGGATTATGTTGCTCAGAGATTTTTAGAAAGTAAGTCCAAACAACTCATCCAGATTGAGGTTTTAGCAAACTACCTTCCAAAGTGCCTGATCATTACCCCCATACTCTCGTTAGTGATTTTATGTGACTTGCCTACAACAAGCAAAATCTGTTACTAAACCAAACACGAGTGTTCAAGAACTTCTGGCCCCATGTAAAAATACAGTAGTTTTAAACCCTGCCAAAACACCAGCTTTAGCTCTCTGCTAAAGAAAACAGAGCATAAAAGACTTGCTGTTGAAGAACATACTCTACCTTTAAAAAGAAGCTACAACTCCTTTCAATCCATAAACACCTTATTGTAAACTTATGTGGTGACTAATAATCACATTTTATACAGAAAAGCTGTATTATTTCAGGTAGTTTTCAGGTGGATTGCCCACATGTAGGTACCAACAGCAAATACAGACCATTCAGTAAGTAGCACAAAACAGTGCACATCTCAACAGCACATGCTCTGTCTAAACACAAGAGAGTGATTTTTCCAACAAAAAGCATGGTCATTCAGTTGACAGAATCAAGTATTAGGAGGTTTTGCATGGTCTGTGTACTTCACATGATGAACCTCACTGTGACCAAGTCACCTCCACTAGATTATCATCTATCATCACATTTGCTCCAAGTTCCATAGTGTCTGTGTGCTTGAGAATTCTAGGCATACTGTCCCTGAAACATGAAAAAATAAGGTGCAATTTTAGTCCATTGACATCTTGCATATCTGTCCGTAGTGGCAGCAAGCTTTTGGGTTTGGAGGCTGAGTCAGACCTATAATGAAACATTGAACATCTTGGTTTGGAGACTCAGGAGGCATCAAGAAACTTCAAATTTATTTCTTCAAAGAAAAACAGTGAGGAAGAAAACAAATTGGAACTACAGGATTTAGGGCAGTGGAATGTTGATGTTTTGGTTTCTGTAACTTAATTACAAAAGTCATCAGGCAAGATGAGAAAGTAGCACACACATACATCTACCATAGACTGACCTTATCAACAGGTGGCCTTTAACACTGCCCATGTATCAAGACTATGATCCTAACCAGCTATAAAAATACATGCTGCTTATTGAAACAGACAGAAAAAGAAACTAGAAAAAAGACACAATTTATGAGTACTCTTTATCTCCATCTGCTGCTCAGCTAAGCATTTAAGAGAATGAAGAATTCCAGGAGAAACAAGCAGAAATCAATTTCATGGGAAGTTCAGACATTTACAAACCCAAAATTATCCAGTTCTATTGTACACTGTTTAAGCAATGCAGTACACAAATTAAAATTTGCTAGATTATGCTGTGTATTTAGTTAACACGCATAATCATCTGTTTACCTGGAAATGAATAGTATTAAAACTTACACCAAGAAATACAACAAACCTGTTAAAGCCTCAAAGGAAACAGAAGAAACCTGTATCCAATTCCCTGCAATCTTTGCTAGCTGTACTGATCACAAGCAAAAACAATTTTAAGGCAAGACTCACTTATCGAGTTGCTGGAAACACTTAAAATGTAACAAAACCAATTAAAAAAATGACTTCCCAACACATCTGACTGATTTTTAGTGAGGTTATTGTTTTAAAACTTTGTGTTGATTTATAATGCCTAGCAAGAGATTTGTGCTATTAAAATACTAATGAGACATTCAGGTTTTTTTCTACCTGCTGCATTATACTTGTTTTAAAACACATCCCTAAAGCCTACTAAAATCTGCACTTAAAATGCTGAATTGTAAGACTGAACAAAGTGATTCAAGATTACATTTTCAGCTATGTTTCTAGAAGCTACCTAGTTTCCTTGCATGAGTGCATGTTTGAAGATGTATAATTACTTTCAATAAAGCTAACAAGTAAAACTACATGTTAAAGCTGACATGTTACAACTAGAAAGCATTTTTGCAATTTATATGTCAACAAACAGAACATGCAAATTATGTAAGCAAACCATTCTTAGACATTAAAATGTTTCAGTTTTACAAGTTATGAGAGTTTCTTTATAGAGAAGTTTATTCAGACAATTGGTGATGGGCAACAGTGCTTTTCAGCTCAAACTGCATAGTACAGATAGAAAACAACAAGAATATTTGATTAAAAGTATTGTTACTTGCTGAACTAGCTCAGACATATTTCATGTTCAGTTGTCAACACAGAGTCACTTCCACTTAAGATGTGCATTCAGTTTTTGTACTAAGTGATTTTATGAATTAACTACTGAATGTAACTTATAATTAAAAATTACATAAGGGGACTTACACATGCACTTATTAGAAAACACCTTTGAGAATAACTGAAGCTGTTCGATCTCACTGCCACAGTTTGAAGAATCAGTTTCTGCATACCACAGCAACTCTACCGCATGCTATGAAATTGCTAAATTGCAAAATACTTCAATTGGCTGCACCACATCTATGAGCTGTGCCAGGGGTGCCACAGGGACAGAAAAACTACCAAAAGCTTAGATGCAGGGCAGGTAGATCACACAATTTTTTGTTTTATTTTTTTAATAACTAAAACATTAACTAGGCAGGCCTAGCCTCAAAGCTTTAGCCCAAGTAGTACCTTCCAAAGCTGGGTATTAAATTTTACCTTCAAGTGAAGTGAGAAGAGTTCCCTTTGACTTTGAAGAGGACCAGGATATCACTGTGAATAAATATGTATTTTTTCAACTGTTTAGCACAATTTAATGTTAATCTAGTGCTAAATTAGGGCAAATCTAGTCTTGCTGGAAGAAAAGAATAGACCATGACTCTCAAGAAACTGAAGTCATTAAGAAGGGCTGATCTGATCCCTTGAAAGCAGTTCAATAGACAAACTCATGAACAAGGTAGATAAAAGACATTCCTAAAGCATAAACAGAACTACATTTACATTCAATTTACTGAAGGGAAAAGCAGAAGTACCTAGCACCCCTAGGTATTCAAATTTGGGGTGATTACTCTATAATCAGATTAATTCCTATCTAAGAGGCAAACTTCTGCATCTTTCATATGACAAACTGAGGGCTCTCCTTTACCGTATTGTTACTTCAAGCTGTAACTCAATTTTAGTGTCCCATTCTCACAAGATACTTTGCTCGCATTTACCAATTCTTTAGAAAAAGCTTTTAGAAATATCAGTTAAAACTGAAATATTGGTGATGTCCAGAAGAGAGTGCGGGGATACAACACGGGCTAATCCAACCTTTTTGCATAATCTAAATAATTCCCCATGGTGGTTATTCTACCCTCAAGGTTTACACATTAAATACATGAATGCAAAGTAGAATAAAATATTTAAATCAATATAATTTCAGGTCACTTTGTTTTTAGGAAAAGGTCAAAAGTGTGCAAGAGTCTTGACCTGGACATTTCTAAGAGTGCCATTTATGCGACATTCATCTACTNCGACATTCATCTACTCAGACAATGATCAAAAAGCTCTGTGCAACAGACTGACACAACCTTGCTACCTTTAGCCAAACCACCACAGGCAATGGAAATCAAGATATTGAGCACAAGAAACCCCCGGAGATGCCCAACAAAATCCTGGTAACTCTTTTAACCCACAGCAACTCAATATTCATGCTATAATCTAAGTCCTACTAGAGCAATCCCTCTCCTGTACTGGAGGATGACAAACAAGAGCATGATAAATGGGGCCTGACAACCCTAACTATCTTTCTCAAAAAAGCTATTTTGGCTAGTTCTGGTATTAAGAAGAATCTGTCACAAGCATTTTTAATTTAAGATGAAGGGACTGCAGCACAGCTCCTATGAGAAAAGGCTGAGAG
>WEKY01032884.1:1143-38949 GCA_013390045.1 Picathartes gymnocephalus
CGTGTCTGCTGAAGCTCGCGCCACAGCGCCCCCTGCCAGCTGTGACCATCACTGCACCCAAGGGGAAAGCACCTGCAGGCCGAGAGGGCTGGGACCAGGTTCTTGTTTCTGTTTTATTGTTAATACCATAAGTGTTGGTTTTTTTGTTCACTTTATTATAAATACGAGTAAAGAACTGTTATTCCTATTCCTATATCCTCGCCTGAAAGCCCCTTAATTTCAAAATTACAATAATTCGGAGGGAAGGGGTTCACATTCTCCATTCCAAGGGAGGCTCCTGCCTTCCTCAGCACATACTTGTCCTTCAAACCAGGACAGATTTTTATCTCAAATAGAACATTATTTATGTTGGAGTTTTTGGAGCAGTTAGAATTATGAAGTGGTGTTCGGAGAGTTCTCTGGAAGGATGACTCAGCTTCATTAACAACCTGGTCAACATCTCTTTCTTTTACTGTGTCATTTGCTTAGATATATTAAAAGTGTCTCCTCTTATTTAGATGTGGTATCTATGGTTTAACAGTTTGGCATAGACTCAAAACAGCAACCTGAGTATGAGTGATAAAAGGTACTGTGACTTTTGCTTAAATTTGGCATTTCCAAGCTTAAAAGAACAAATAAGACTATTTTAGACTACACTGTCAATTTGGTTTTTTTACAGATGGGATTAATTGCTTCACAATGTTTCTGAAGTTGAAAGCAAGTGCTTTTCTGAAGTTCATTTTGTGCTGGAGAGACAGAGTACTCATTAGTACTCTGTATTTATCTTTATTACTTAATACTGGATTGGAATCTGCTATTGTACATCTCATACTCAATCATGTCTACATCTCACAAGGTGGTACATAGGCAGCAGAACCAGAATAACCTGTGCATTTGAACACTAGAAGAAACAAAGGTGTGTTTGGCATACTATAATATTTTGAGTACACTGGCAGGATACTTCAATCTAGAGAGCTTCCTTTAAACCAACAACTTTAACTGATTTCTTTTAGCCTCTTTTGGTAACATCTGTGTTTGAAAACTGGAATCCTTATGAAGCTGTTTTTGCAGAGTTCTCTGGAAGAGTGACTTGGCATCATTCACGTCCTGGTCAGCATCTTTTTCCCTGCTATGACATTTGCCTGAGTGTGTGAAAAATTTCCCACTTTATTTGGTTGCATAACATGAGTCCTAATTAGTGCTGACTTGAATTTTCTATGCATATGCCCTTTTGAGCTTGTTTTTCTTCCTGGAAAGCTAAAGCCTGGGCCAGGTATAGTAGTCTTACAGTCTTTTGCAGCAAGTCTTACTCCAGAGATAATGTCTTGGTGCCAGTATAACTAAATGTGGGTCACTCTTCTCTAGGCAATGGAAGCATTTTCTTTGACACATGAGCATCTTCCTCACTCTGCATCCTTAAAATGATCCACTGCCATGCTGTCAGGGAAGAACTGCCTTCTTTTAAGATCTCTCTAGCATTTCATGTCTTCCATTGAATGGTCTTATGATTCACAAAGGACACAATGAATGAGCTAAGTCCAAAGACCATATTCATGTATGTATATTTTTTGTCTTACTGTGGTTTTAAGGAATATGTCTCTACAAATGATGATTAGCCCAGAAAATATTTTGCATTGTTTTTTGGCATGGAGTGTCATTTTGGATTGAGCATTTTCATAGGGAGTTGATGGATAAATAGAAATTAAGTGGGACTCACAATTTTGCTATTTTGCTTAGCCCCTGTTAAATGTAAATGAAATATATTTATTGGTACCACTGAGCAGCCCACAGATGCTGTTCAATCTTACTCTCATGAAATAACATATATACCTGGCATTGACTCACCCAGTCCATATGGGATATGTAAATTTGAGTAAGACTTTGTTCTTTTGCTTATTTTGTCACATTAAGGATGGGATTGTTTTTTCGTTACCATTTTGACATGTGATTTGTATTTGTTATCCTTTAAAGACAAAGAATTTTCTCATGATGGTTTTGTTATTTAGAGTAAGCAAATACAGTAAATCTGGCCTTGAAGTAGATATTGCATTCTTTTGATGCTAAGAGTCTTTGGCTGCTTTTATTATATGAGTTTCAATTAAAATGTACTTCTACAGTTTTTAAGTTTATGAGTTCTAAGGTCACTTGCAGGCAAATAAAAAATTATTACAATGAGAAAATTCCATTCTTTTTATTTGTTTTGTAGCTCAGAAACACCCATAAGATGTATGAAAAGACATGATTTTTAATCCTTTTTAAAATTGGTGTTCACTGTGGAAAAATTACAACTGTGAACTCCAGACAAAGAGTGACACACAGTAAAAGTGCTGTAGGGTGACTCTGAAAGCAGATTGTGGTTCTTGTAAACCTTTTCTTTTTCATTTCCCTGCCACCCCCCACTATTTTCTTTCTCTCTTTTGTACAACCTGTCATCTTTATTTATATTAAGAAATGATGGATATTTTTATCTCCCTAATTAAAAGCGTGTTATTACTACATTGTTGAAATAAAATTCTTAGTGCAGAATGGTACGTTATATTCTGCACCAAGACAGCATAGAGTGTGCAAGGGACACACTGCAAAGAATGTTCAGTTTTTGATGCTTTCAGTTGCTTGATTTTTTCAAGTCAGTGTTGTAAATGTCAAGAGCCTTTGAAACATTTGATGCAGATGTTCTACTGGCAAAGTGTAGCATTTGAATTCAAAATGAAACAGTTCCCTTAAACCTTGACGTTAAGTCTTAACAGTTTCACTTCCCAATTGGATGTGGTATGAAGAAGATAAATAATAGAACTATAGCAGAATAAAATATTTATTCTCCCATGAGATGGAGAAGAAAAACATATTTAGCATTTACTTGGCAATTTTATTTGTTCTGGCTCATTTCCCTCTTATACTCACATATATACATTTCCAGGCACATGTTAAAAGCAGTAACTAGGGCTTGGCTTAGACCCGGTGTCCTTCCTTTCCCCTTCCCTTTCAGTCTGAGTTTCTCTCACAGCTTCCCTTAAACTGCCTCTTTGTCTGCATGTTCCTTCTGGGAAGCATTCATCAAAATGTTTTCACTTGTCCAAAATCTGTTATGCTTAATCAAGTGGATCAATTTCTATGGAAAGTGGTGTCAACCTTTTCAAATAGGAGTGCCATGTTTAAACACCCCAATAAAAAAGGCTTTAATTTCCCAGGTTCTCAGTATCTGCTGCTCCCACTGTCATTGGGAACAGTGTGAGTGAGAAGAGGTCATTGCAATGAAAATATTTTAGTTAGGTGTCCACCTTCACTTTGGAAATGTCCATGTGAATTTGTTGTGTTGTGAACATGATGAGAGTTTCTGTCTGACATGTTAGTTATTCTCCTGGCTTAATCAACGTATCTCACCCTATTTACATCAGTGTTGTGTGCTTTGCTGCCTGACTGACAGCATCATGTTATAAATACTCAGAAGCACGTAAACTTTTTAGGTCCTGTCACTCATCTTCCTATTGTGAAACCTATGGCACTAGTTTTGTGTCCTTCTCCACACCCTACTGCTGTATTCTGTGCTTTCTGATCAGAGATACTTTTCTCCCATGCCTCCCTCAAAGTGAATCTATCCAAGAACCCTCTCTGCTTGAACAGAGTTGGAGGAAGATGTGGAACTGGGCTGCAATGCCTTTTCTGTAAGCTAACAGAAGTTGTCCCTCCTGTGGCCACTTCTCTTTTTCTGTGAGTCCATCCAATGGGAAAACATACAGGCTTGCAAGAGTAGAAGGAAATTTAGTGGATAGTGGGGTTTTTTTGTTTTCTTTCAGTACTCAGAAAAAGTGGCATGGGCAATGAGAATATTATTACTCCTGTAGTGATGAAGAAATAACCTCGAAGCAAAAAGTGGAATTTTGGTCAACCAACACATTCTTACACGCTCACACACATACATATATCTATATATCTATATATGTAATTTTAAATCTACACCGATAGATAGATTGATAAATTGTCTGTTCTTACTAAATTTTCCCTGTCATTCCAATTACACAGCAGAAAATACTCCTTGATTCTCTTGAGAAAGAGGATGATAAAAGATATCAGTCAAAGCATCCAATTTAATGTGTAAAGTAATGGTTAAAAGGGATCACTCTGTAAGCTTTATACAGATATGTGTGCTTGAAAGCAACACGTACTCTTCTAAGAAAATTCAGTAGGAACATCATTAGTGTGGTACAGCATGTCTAGTATTTGTTGATTATGGGTGTGATATTTTTGTTCTATAATAAGGTCTGTGTAGCAAATTTGGCAAGAAATCTCTACCATGTGTAAGTAGATCTTGGAGCTGGAATGTACAAGTGCACTTTCGATGGTAACCTTATAAAGCAATGCTTTTAAGCGAGGAGCAGTACTTAACATGGCCTCTATTAACAACTTGAACTGTGATTCTGTATTGCTTGTTGAATTGTCGTCTGCACTGTTCTGTCTTTTAATAATCTGTCTGCTTTGTTTGGCTTCCTACTGTAACCTTGTTTATGAAGAAGATTATTTCTGTAGAAGCTGCAGAGTAACAAATGTTTTCTTCAGATCATCCTCTATTTTATAGAATAAAAAGCTTTATCTGTCACCCTACTGAAGGCTGTTAGCTAAGCCTTTGTGATATTTTACAGTCTGTCTAGGAAGGTCTTCCAAGGGGGTAAGACCAAAAGATTATTCAACATACACTATTATAGGGGTGGAGTAGTGCTGTGGAATTCTGATCAAACTGCTCAGTTCCTGTATTTTCAGTGGCCTTGGAAACAAAATAATAACAGGAATTACAGATTTTTTTTTCCCCCTGAGGGTATAGAATGTAAACGAATTTTATTTGTCTTATGGAAGGGCAACTTTGTTCTTAGGACCATCACAGTTTAAAGTTAAGTGAGGAGATGCATATACACACACAAAGCAGAATAATTTTTATGTAGTTTTTATATGTATATGTATTTGTACATGTATACATATATATACATATATATACACTATATACACACACACACACACACACACACACACACACATACACATATATATATATATAACCTTGTATGTTTACATTTAGATTTAGATACTGGTTATCTGGATGAGGTTAATTCAGAAGCAGTTACTGATAGGATGGTTGTAGTTATGCTAGGAGCTACATGTATGTGTATATAAACACCCACACACACACATATATATGTATAGTTTAATATTTTACCTTAACAATAGTAATTACTTATATCAGTATTGTAACCATCATTATCAAAGTTATCCTTTTTCATATCACTTTCTATCTACATCGAAAGGTTCTACAGAGTAAGTAAATCTCATTATATATTCTATGGAAATGGGGAAACAGAAGTTATGTACGTTGTTCAAAGTCAGTCACCAGGTAGCAAAAGTCTGATTAGAAGTACCCAAAAAGTCACCAGTTTACTTTGTTCTTCTCCATTAAGCAGCACTGCATCTCATTTGGTAAGGTCAATATTTAAAGAATAAGTTTATGTTCCTTATGCTTATTATGAGGATTGCTTAGCCTAAGAGCATGTTCCAATAGGATATTCAAATACAATCATATTTTCACCACGAGGATGGTCAGTGAAACAAGTTGCGTGGAGAAGTGTTGCAGCCTCCCTCCTTGCAGTCTTTCAAAAACTGGTTCAATAACCCCCCAAGCAACCAATTCTAATCCTGTAGGTGTCCCTGCAGAAGGATAGGCTGCAGACTTTCTGAAGTTCCTTCCAATCTGACGTATCCAATGATCCTACAATCAGCGGTTCATATAGATAAAATGTTCCCCTCTCCTCAGTTCCATTGTCAGTTGGAACAGCAGGAGAAGGGCAAATCACTGCAGAGCATCCCTGTCATTATTTTGATCATACCATTTCATAGGGAGGCCAATGCCAGCAGCAGTGGCTGATTAAAATAATGTTTTACAAATTGGTGCTGAGTGGCAAAGGCAGCAAAATTATGTGCACCAGCAAAAGAGTTATGAATGAGGAACAGGCAGGAATACTGAACAAATGTGGAAAAAGAAGCAGAAAGACCACAGTCTTCCCACCTTTCTGTAGTATAAAGAGGGTCACCATTCATGTTATTCTCTTGAAACGGTGACATCTGCTATGGCTCTGCCTGAAAACATATAACAGCTGTGATCTGAGAAAAACTGCCCCAAACTCTTCAAGATTGTTTTTGAAGTAAAGTTTTAGCCTTTACTCTTTCCATGACAATGCTTTGGTCATACATTTTTGAATTGAGAATTTATAGGGAGCAAATGGAAAATAAGAATGTGACTCCATCTCTTTGGAAAAAAAGGGACAATAAAGATCAGGAATTACTTGAGGTGTGAGCCAAACCCCTGCACCAGCTTGGTTGTGATTTAGTTGTGCATCTTGGCTCAGTTTGCAATGGTGTGAAAGCCATTAGTATAGCAGAGGAGAATGCTGCAGGCCTTCTGTGCCTCAGCTCTGCAGTGAGAAAAGGCTGCATAATGTAATGCTGCAGGTTGTATGGGACAGAGCCCTACAGCTTTAAACTGAAAGTAGGGGAACATGATAGAGCAGAGAGAAGAGAATTGCAACCCTGTTTTTCACAAGCTAAAACTACTGAAGTAATATTTCTCTTTGATTCTACTTTTTTCATTACTTAGCGTATTTTGCCATAGGAATGAAATTGAAATGGAAGTTAGTTTCAAAAGGAAAACATTTAACTCTAAAAAAGTAAAGATCACAGATGTTTTAAATTACTGCAACTTTTGATTTCAGTTTTGCCTAAAATGTATCATATTCTTTGAGACTGTGTGTTACAGTGAGTGTTGCTGTTGACAAATAAACATTTTTTGCCCTGAAAAAGATTCAGTCCTAGAAGTATCCTGATGGATCTGCCTTTGAATATATGTATCAGATGGCACCTAAGCATAAATATCTACTGTACCCCTAAGCATAGGTGCAGAAATAGAGAATAAACTAGGATTAGCAGAAAAAACCTCTACCCAACTTGATCAACATAGCTCCTGATAATGATGTTTAAAGAAAAACAAAACAAAGGTCAGCTGCTTTTCAACCATTGCAGCATTTTTCTCTCAGCTTGATATCTCATGTGGTCGAATGTACTTTTTTTCTTTTCAGTTTAATTACTATTTTACAAGTGCAACCAACTTATCTAGTATAGCTTAGTGTATGTCAAACAGAATAAGTATAGAACTGTAGTAGTATAGATCCAGTTTCTGAATACTTATGGTAAACAGTTATGAAAAAGAAGGAAGGTAGACTTTGAAAGCATAAGTACATTTTAAAAAATAAACTGACAGTCTTTAGAACTTGTCTAGAAGTTGTTGATTCACTGGGGTTCAACAGGATGCACCCATATTGGGGTGACAGGAAGTTCAGTTCCCAAACAGCTGAAGTCCTAGACCTCCCTGAACAGGAATGTCCAATATTCTGAATTGTATGTGTTTGTAGTGTAGAGGACTACTATCTTCTAGGGTCTGAGATGAGAACACCACAGGCTTTCCTCTGGAGACATCAGATTGGACATCAACTTTTCAATCAGTTGGGAGTGACTGTGTCAAGTTGCAACCTAAGCAATTACTGTTCTCAAAGCAGTTACCTTTTCTCTCTGTGTAGCTTGTTCAATTTTTTCCCAATATACTTTATTATTTCCTGTAGACTTCCTGTTCTTGTTTCTCATAGCCTGCCCCTTTTCTTACGTGCATTTTCCTATTTGCTTTTTTGCCATTTGAACTTCATTGTTTCTTGAAATACATTTAGGATGCATTAATTTTCTCTTTGCTATCATTTTCCATAATTTTATTAGATTTTGTACAAAAGCGCAAGGCCTTCAGCTGCTGACCTGTTGGAAAATGCAAAGATGTAGAAGATCCAAATATCGCTGAAGTCCTTCTGTCTCAAATTAAAGAGTCCCATGCAAGTTTTGTACTCTCAAAAATAAAGTAAGACCTGTCAATTTGAAAAAAAGTGTATATAAACTTCATCCAGACAGTGCAGCCTGGCACAATTTTTTAATGATACTGTATTGCAAGATGGAATAAAATGTGAACCTGAACTCTGAATTCTTCTGACAGAGTTGTATGATCCTGGTGTTTAGGAACAACTAAATTTGTTAACAGTCAAGCCAGCAATGATGTCTGGTGACATCTGTGTAGTTATAGCAGACAACAGAATGAATTTCAAAAGCATAGAAGTGTTGGAAGCTTGGGTATGAAAACGTTAAATTTAAACCAGAATATTTATTGAAGAGTATAGAAACTATACTGTTTAAACAGGAAGGGAAGAGAGCCTAAGATAAACATTTATCAGGCTCTTCAGAGAGTAATATTTTGTAGGAGAACATTGTATCACTGCACTGTAAAATCCTAAGGACTGCAGGGGGGTTGTCCAGGTCTTTGGATCTGGTTCCACATAATACTATAGCATAATTCTGTGCACTGAAAATGCTGCTAAGTCCTTTCTCTACAATTCTAATAGAAAACAGTAAAACTCACAGTTTTGGTAGTGGATAGGAGTGACTATTGCTCTGGATTTTCAATTGCTTTTATAAGGGAGTATGCTTTTCTTGAAATACATCTTCGTATTGTCAATAGCCAGGTAAACCTCTAAATACAACTGATAAACAAATCATTTCATCTGAAGTAGAAATACCATTGTCACAGTCCTGTTTGAATTGATTTAGACAGGCAGTCAAGTCTGACTTTTTAATCTCAGAGCCAGCTTTATGTTCTACCAGGAAGGAAGTATACAAAATCATTCATGATAACTCTTTTTAGCCTCATGGGAAGAGTATGCATATAGGTTTCCAGTCCGTGCTGAAGTTACAGTCATAAATAGTTTTTCATGATACAGAAAGGAGTTCGTGAAATGATGTTGATATTTTTGTGACTGATGAAATGTGTGTAACAAAGCTAGTTCATTATTAAATGTGACAGGTAAATGTGACTTTTGTTAAGATGGTGAGTATATAAATGTCATCATTTGATCCAGTAGCCTAATTATATTTCAAAAAGCATTTGAGTCTTCACAGAAGTTTTGACAGCTGTACAAAAATCACTGTCATGGATGTATTTATCATCAAGATTTGATGATAATCTACAAATCTGAAGATAACTTGGGACATGAGATGTCTTGGCTTCTGTGGCAGTTCTGAGTCTTGCTTATGAGTTGCATTATGTGCTGATTGTGTGAGTTACTGGGCATCTGGCTCATAGTGAAGGAACTAAATTGTTTTTCAGAGCAAGTAATGAGAAAAGAATGTGTAAAGGGTGTATCAAACTCCAATTTGTATGTCTAGGCTTTTGTTTATTTAAGAACTGTAATATTTTACTCTGACAGATTTCATTTGATTCAATTTACTACTGGATTTTCTCCAGTGATACAAGAACTAGCCTAAAAGAAGGCCTGCCTTTCTCTTGAAATACAGTCATGAGACTATTTTGTGACAATGGTACTGGGAACCATGGAAGCAGTATGTGTGTGAAGCCAATGGAATTATACAAAGGCTCATCACATAGGTGAGTTTTGCTACTCACTTTTGCTCTTGGACATGAGCAAGAAATTCCTCCTCATGTCCCCTGGTGCAGCTTGAGACTATGTCCTCTCATCATGTTCCTTGCAGACTGCAGCTGCATAGAACTGTTTTATTCTAGGTCAAGCAACTGACACTTCTACCATATCCTCCATATCGTCCATATCCTCCATATCATCCATATCCTCCGTATCCTCCATATCCTCCATATCCTTTTCCTAGGAGAAAAAACATTCAGAACATTTTTTCATCAAGGTTGGTGCACATGTAAAATTTAGCAGCCTCAAAGCTGGCTGGAATTCCGTTGTGAATAAAAAGGATCAGAAAATCCAGCTCCGAGTCTCATCCCTTATTTTTTAAAATTTTTGACTATAGATCAAATTGATAAGCCTTTTGAATTCTGAATGATAGTTATTATATGAGAACAAAGTGGAATGGAAAACAATCAAATGTAGCAGATTGAAGCTCTTAATTTACTAAGATTAAAACTGTCCCAATATGAAACACACATACAGAAATGTGTTGTAAATTCAAGATAATTTGATTCATGAAATTAATCCAAGACAGGAACAGTTGACTCAAATGTTTCTTGTAATTAATGCAAGCAAGACATGGCTAATTTAAAAAAAAAAAATACTGCCCACCCCTTAATCCTCCTTCATATGATGAAAATGCAGCAACATTTTGCTTTGACTATTGTTCTGTGTATCGTTTGTGGTGTTTTCCTCCAGTTGACAAACAGGGAATTTGGGTTGACAGATTTTTAATAACCTTTCCATCTCACACAAAATCATATCACATGGAAACATGGAAAAAGATGATCTTTGCACTTGCTTCACATGCTAAGCTTGGCTATACTTTAAAGTGTTGACAGTACAGTCCTATTGGTTAGATGTGTGGGAAAATCACAGTTCAACTGGCACAGCCACACTGGCAGAAGCTGCACTGGAAACAGTTGTACTGTTGCTTTCCTAGCATATATCTATCTCAGGAACTCAAATAAAATATACCAGCAAAATAACTTTTCTTACACCGTAGACTCTTGCTCCTCCAGAAAAATTGCTTGCATAGATCTACCATAGCTCCACTGCCTGGAATGTCTTGAACTTGTTTTTTAAGCTGTTGATAAAAATAAAGTGTTAGGATCTAGATAGCTTCTTTAGCTTCTGAGGAAAAACAAAACAAGGGAAAACAGATGAAAACAAGAGAGTGACCAGGTGTGTTTTCAGTGGTATTGCTGATTTATAATGTGGCAGTGCCAGAGGCTTCTTCTGTATATGGATAACAGTACCTACCCCAAAGGACCAGAAGACACAAAGTTTAAACAAGAACAAGATATTCTTTTCAAGAAAGAAACATTAAGTCTAATGATGCCTTTAATTAATTAATACCACTCTAGGTATATGGCTAATTTCTTTAAATAATTATGGAAATCTCCTTTTGACTAAGATGTATATTCTTGTACAAAATCTAAAAGCATTAGCAGAAACAGATTTTAAAAGAATTTTGAAATGAGCTGTCCTCTAGATTTTTCTTGTCTTCTTGACCACCAAGGGTTTGTAGCTCCATTTATCTTAATAAAAAGAAATAATTCTAGATTTTCTGCCAATTTGGATTGCCACATAAACTGTTGTTTGTGCTTGTTAAAAAAAAAAAAGACTGTACAAAGTTTATCCTGAAGCAGATGAGAGAATCTGTGTTAGATTAGAATTCTTTTGCATAGCTGTTCATCAGCCATTTGTTTAAACATCTTTTGTTTAACGTAGCTTGAAAGGGTGATTAAAAATTTGTTTGTTTGTTCGTTTGTTTTTCTAGGAAGGTTCTTAAATAGTGAGATTACATGAATCTCTATGACTACTGATACTCTCCATCCTGGAAATGTAGTATCTCCAGAGCTGGTCAACAGGTCTATGGGGCCTTTTCTTTCTGAAGGCCTTATGTTACACTTCTGTAGAGAGAAAGCACACTTTAATTTTAACACTAGATTTAGCTTCCTACATAAATAGTTACTTAAAGAAATACAAAGATTGCATTTCACATTGCACAGTAATGCCATTATGCATTAAGAAAAGCAAATCTGTATTACTGTGTTCTTCTGTGTATTGGAAAGCAAGGTGCGGTGTCAAATTCATCCGTTTTTCCATGAAGAATGCAAATACGGTAGGACTTACTTATGTGGATTATTTTATACCTTAGCCTATTCCTCCAGCATTCTTAATTCCCAGCACTTGTATATTTAAAGCCAGCATATATGATCTATGCAGCAATAATCTATTCTTTCTTTAATGTTTCCTCTGTTGAATGTTTGGCCTTTTATTTTAAACATTTATAATCAAGAATAATATATTCAGAGCAATAAATAAAAATCGGTGGAGGGTGGAAAAAAAATCTAAAAAGCAAAAAGTCTTCCAGGTCCTAATGCTTTGGGGCTTTTAAAAGTTATTTAAAGTTTAGACATCTTCTTTTGCCATCTTTTTATTTTTCAATATTTTAAAAAACTTTGATCATTCCAATAGTAGGATTATGCAAGATTATGGCATCTGTTTGGACCCTACACATGGTCAGACAACATTAATGGAACCAAGCAAAAGCCAAGCATGGCGAAAACAAGAGATGAGGCAGTCCTCTGTAGTGACAATGAATCTGACTTCGAGAGTCGCACTGAAAATGGAAAATGGATTTATGGATTTTGTCTGATCTGAATGCCAATCCAGTGTTACTCTTATGCATGTACATCACAGTGAAGCCTTCTCCTCCTGAAAGGGGAGAACAGAAAACATACACTGCAACTCACCTTTTTGTGAAGACTAACACTATGGGCACCTCTAGCATATGACAGGTTTTGTATTCCTTGGGTAATAATACTGTTGTATTTCTCAGTGCATGGCAAGGAAACAAGTTCATGAAATGGGCACCTCTGTCTTGTGTTAAAAAATGTTGTAGGAGTGGAAACAACACAGTCCAGAGACTTACCTGTCTGCAAAACAAAGGAATGACAATCTAAGCAAAGAGACTGGTTGTGCTATTCTTAGCTATATTATAGAATGTATAGTCTTAAATGAAATTTTGAAGGTTAAGGTACTACTCTATACTGTGGTTTCAGAACTGATTGAAAGCTATTTTAACCTGGTTTTCTGCAGTGGGTGCTTTTTTAGCTGTTAGTAAAGTTTTAGCTGGAAAATAAGAGAGAGAGAGTTTGCTTTGAACAGCACCAGCATCATAGTTTTGAATCTGTAAGATTGAGTGGCATTGACAAAATTGAGGAAGCTTAAATCCCTATGTAATGTACTTACATTTAGTGTAGAATGATGATCAGATACAGTATATCTAATAGGAAGGTGAAACATCAGGTAAATATTTATAATTTTGAACAGTATGTTAACATTTATAATGTAATGTTATGTTTTTAGAAGCCTGTTCCTTTGACTGTCTGAGATGAAAGGAGGTATGCTTGAAGAAGAGAGTAGTGTTGGTTTTCTTGCCTAATCAACAAGAGAAGTCCCACTTCTATGTTGCTTAATAAAAACCAATAGTTTTGTTCAAGTTCCTTTGGAAAATGTGATGTTCTAAACCATTTTTTTATTATAGCATTTTTCACTAGTAACAGATGAGTTTAACTTTCTTCATCATCTTCATAATTTTCTTTTTTACGCACCTATATTTTGCATGTGCAGTGTTGTAATAAAAAGAAAATATTAGATTAAGGAGATAATTAGCTTGTGCAAATGGGTTTTATTTAATGAAATGACGTCTTGATACTGTTTGTTGACCGTAGTAAAGTCAAGCCTGTTTGCAATGACTGAAGAGAGTCTTGTGCAGAATTCCAGTGATGTAGTCTTTATAATATAAGAAGAACAAAGGGACTTGGTAATGCTGCTGAAGGTTCTTTCCAGATATCTTTTTGTTTTTCCATTTGAAAATAATTTAGAATAAGTTGGGTGAATCACAGTATTACAGCCTTTAATCATAAGCATGCCATCCGATGCAGACATGGGTGAATGACAATAAAAAACCCCCATCACTTCTTTGTAATGGATCCATTATCATTCCATGGGAAAAAAAAGAGAAAGATTCGTTCAACCTTGAATGATATCATAGCATCTGTGGTAAACAGCTGGATTTGGATGATGTGTTACTTTGTGGCATCGCTCAGGGTTATATCATTGTATGTAAACACTTGAAAGAAAAGACCAAGAAAATTACAAAAGGCAAGATTAAAACACAGCCATTGTTCTCTGGCTTAAGATCATAAAAGGAAGGAAATTCATAGTTAAGGATCCAAACCTCAAGTATCTGGGCACAATGCAATGCCAGCCCTAATTTTACGTAACTGTACCCTGTTATTAGTAGACATTGGTGGTTTGATCCTGAATGATGAGTTCTATTGCTCTTAGCAGCTGAAAACCAGAACAATAATTTTATTTCAATGCTTGGCTTTGTTCAGTGAATAGACTTTTTGAATCAGTTATAATTGTTTTCTTTATATTTTCTTGCCAATTGAAAAAAAAACAAATCCTAACAAATAAGATTTTTTTTTCAAAAGTTATCCTTAAAATTCTACTACATATAATTTTGCTAAAACGGAAATGGGAAATTGTGAAGAAAAGCCAGTGTCATGCTTGGATTTCAGGAATGTTGAAACTTTTGTGGCAAGTTATAATGTCTATAATACTGCAGAAGCTCAATTAAAAAAAAAATACCCAAACACTTAACTGATGAAGGAAGTAGTGAATAGTACTGTTAGCACAGAATAATGAAAGTGGTACAGAGTTTTTAAAGTATCTGCAATTAATTGGACTTCTGTTCTACTTTTCTTAAAAAGTTCTACTCTCCCCAGTTCTTGGAAATTGTAATGAGGGTAGCAGAAACTGCTTTAAAGGATGTTAGACTGTGGGTGCAAAATGGAGAGGAGAATAGGCAATAACACAGAATCTTATCTTGACATTTTAGCCTAAGGACATTGCTTAAAGGATTCCAAAGGGGAAGATTAGCAATTTCCAGTCAAGACAGGGAAGAGCCTTCAGCACTTCAAAAGCCAGAAGGGATATGCCAAACAGTTAAAGAATAAAAGCTAGTATCTGACAAGGTGAGGCTGACTCCTGGGAAAGGAATGGTTGTAGTTTTCTCAGAGTTATTTTAATTCTGTCTCTGTAGCAAGAAGCCACAACAGTATTTAAGTGACTTGCACCCTTTCTGAATTTGTTTCAGATTTGGAAGGATTCAGTGGAGAAGAGCTGGAAGTTGAAGAACCAAAAGCCTAAAATACTGTAGCCTTCTTGCAACAGATGGAGCTCTAGTCAGTTTTGAATGATAGTTTACATCTTCTCTTGAGTAGAAATTACTAAAGTTATGGGAAATTCACATTGCAGATAATCTAGTCTCTTGGGTGTTTCAATGAAATGGAAAGGGCCCTGACCCACAGTCTGAAAAATTGCAGCCCATGAGATGAGAGAGCTGAAGTGTTCTGTGATAAATCTTTTGCTGATCAGTGTAACTGTGGATATCACTAAAAAGATTTACACATGAAAAAGAAAAATATGGAGACAGAGGGACAAAGAAAACTGCTTTGTGAGTATGAATGATAGTGCTACACTGAACAGCATGGATAATAGCTGTGTAGAATGACAGTACCATGATAGACCCACAGTGCTGTTCAAACATCAAAATGTTGCCTCAGAGAGTTGCTGAATGTTGGAATTTCATGTTTGGGATTTAGCAGTCCATTCTGTCTTCTAGTTCTGTAATCTCTTTAATGATACATTGGTTGGGATTGTATTTTACTGAAGGGAATCTGCCCCCTTTTTCATCTCAATGCCCATCCTTGGATTCTTCAAATATTCTCTGACATATATATGTCATGCTCTGTCTATGACAATGTCTCTGAGTTCCAGGAGTGGGGATTTCCCTCTGATTTTCTGGTGCAATCTCTTTCATTCATATTAGAGTATTCTTTTTTCTGTTGTGACAGACCTGTGTGTTATGTAATCTGTTTCTCCACTGCTCTCTCTGTTGATTTTGTTTTGGGTTTTTTTTTGCGGGGGGGGGGGGGTGGTGGTTTGGTTTTGTAATTTTTTGGCATAGTTACTGTAAGGTGCTTTTACCTAGTTGTAAAGCATGAAGCACCTACTTGTAAATTCACATGCATGTCAGACCACAGTCCTGTGTCTATGCTGGCACTGGGCTAAGCACATAAAGCTCTACAGGTATTTCACTAAGATACATCACCATATGAGTTTTTCTGCAGTGTAATGTGGGAAAACTTTTCATCCACAAGCCACTATACAAAAATGTTTTTAACTTAACTAATTAAACCACATTCATGGATTGTGTAAAAGCCAGTAGCAAGGCATGGATCCAAGTTTAGATGATGATGTTTGTCACCTGTTAGCATGAATGCAACTCTCATTTTAGGAAGAGAAGATAATTCAGGGCATGACATGCAGGGAAAAAGTATTTCAAGAGTAGCTAATTTTCAGAGGTCAGAAGCATGTTTTTCCAGGTCTCTTGTGTAGATATGGAGACAGTTGATGCCCCGTATGATGAGTAGCTGCAGAATCCTTATCCATCTTCTTGTGGATCTGTCATACCTTCTTCTCCATCATGGGGGACATGCTCTTAGACGTAAAGAGCTTTGTGTGCCTGTGCATAACTGGAACACAGAGATGAAGGGGATACCTTCAATACCTAAACTTACTGTGATGCTTTACTGCTGCTTTACTGTTACTTGTTTTTTGGCCAGTTATTTGCTGATGCCCACAGAGTGTAATTATGTATTTCAGCGACTTCTTCAAAGCCAGAGGGCTGAAAAATGTTGATATCTCTGAAATTATGCCTGTTTTTTTAAGAGGAAGTTTTAGAGTTCTGTTGAAGCCACAGTTTTGCCCAGCCTTCATCCAGAAAGAATAGTATTGCTTGTTAGTCAAGTTGAGGTTATCCAGATAAAAGGCCCCTGAATGAGGGTATGGGGGAAGAATGTGTGACAGAGAGATAATCTAGAGATCCCATCTTTTCTATTATTTTTAAATTTACTTGCAGCATATTTTGTTTCTGCCTCACATGTGGAGTCCCTAAGTCCGTTTAGTTGTTTAATGGGCCAACAATTCTTGACAACGCTGCCTCAAAAAAAAGCAAAATGTGAGAACACCTGGCAACAGAAAAATTTTCTGTGTTCATAGCAGTATATAACTACATGCTGTTGGTATGACTTGGCCAACTGAGGCAAAATGGCATGGTCAACCAACTTAATTGACAATAAAGTTCCTATGTGTCTGCTCACTTTAGAAACATACTAGCTTTCTGACATATCTGAGGGGGACCAAAGTTGCATTTCATTAGGAGTAGGTTTGTGCCCGTAATCTGGCTACAGGCTGGTTATGACTCTGTCCATACTTAAAAATAAGCAGTTTTAGAACTTGTATTTTATTTCCATCTAAATACCAGCTGGGCCAGGAAAAGAAACTGATCTCCTGAACATTATCATAACTTTTTTATCCAGATTTGTGTTTAGAGCCACGTTTGTCTCTGAAATGATGGCACTTTTTCCTGTGCTCCTGTTTGGTTCTTGACAACCCTTTGCTACTCTAGACAACAAAGGCACTTGTAATCAAATTCTCCCCCAAAAGGTCAATATCCAGATCTAACTCTTAAATTAGCTGGCAGTTTTAGAATAAGTACATCATTTTTGAATCAGATGTTTGCTCATTTCTGTGTACCTAACAAAGTTTAGGAAGTCCTATGTCTGTCATTAGTGAAGTTGATGCTGTATCCACAAAATGAGTTCTCTGCCAAACCTCTGTCTTGGACATCTGGCTGTGGACAATTGTGTGGAAAGCACAGTCTGCAGAGCAGTTAGCAGAACAACTGACAACTTGTTAGTGTTTGCAGAATTCCCATCCCAGAATTCCCATGTCTTTTCTTCCCTTTCTTATGTGAAGAGGTGTTTTGGGTTGGAATGTTGTCCAGAAAAATATTCCAGCCCTCTCACTTTTACTATTCACTACTTCTTTTGTAGTCTGGATGGGGGTAAAGATGATCCAAGTACATGATAATAATGCTTTTGCTTTCCTTGTCCTGACACACCTGTGCCTTCTACCACCTCATGTGATCCTTGTTTTAACACACATTTGTGACGTAACTTCTTTGTGATGTCTAAGTTTACATTCTGCTAACTGACATGAGAAGAGAAAAGGAAAACCTAACTGTGCCCTTCAAAGCTGTCTGTCTTTCTGCAAACCATTTCTTGTAGGTGGCGTTTTAACAGTGTAAATGTAATAATGATCAGTGGAAATCTTCATTCCCTTCTCATTGCTGTCTGAGTTAATGATTCTTCATGTCAACAGCAGACTAGCAACAGGAGGTTTGCAGTAACATCCAACTAAGAGATGAGCACTGCTATTCAGAGGGATGCTCCTGTGCATAGGTATTATTGAAACACCCTAGGTCCCAGCCTGGGTACTATTAGCTGTGTATTCATTCTGGATTGAATTTTACAAGTAATTGTAGCAGCTCAGGAAGCTCAGGAAGATTCTTAGGTTTCACATTCAGTTCACCTTCTGCAATCTGGTGAAAACCAGGACAAATGTGAGGTCAGTTATCATAGAATCATAGAATGGTTTGGGTTGGAAGGGACCTTAAAAATCTTTAAGTTCCAACCCCCCTGCCATGGGCAGGGACACCTTCCACTGGAAGTGGAATTTATCCTTATTCTGAGTTGGCCTTGATGCTTCTGCAGAGTTTCTTATAAAGGACAAGAAATTGTCTAGTCTAGACCTTGAAATGTCCAAACTCGCAGGGAAAGCAAGCATATGCCACCATAGACTTCCTGTTTTTTTTCTGTTTCCTCAGGTTTTAAGTCCAAAAAGATTTTTAATGGGTTTTAAACTTCTGTGAGGGAAGGATGCCCTCCTGTTTTATACATTTGAAACCCAAAATTTTCTTTGTATGTGAAAGGAATACAAATCTTACTCTATAGGATCTTCATTTTCATCTGGAAGCTGAAGTCCAGTGCACAACCATATGCCTCACTCATTGTAGTTACTTTGCATTCATTATGGCAGCTTAAAGTTGCTTTGTTTGCTTATTCTGTGTATTTTGTTTTAACTTGTGCAGATTTTGAAAAGAAAAAGATCAAGTAACTGGAGAAACACATTCTTTGTCTACAAAATCTTATGCTTCAGTACATAACTTGACATGAAAATTGGTATGCCTCCCTGCATAATTTTCTCTAGCAGCCATCCTTCTCATTTATAAGCACAGCTTTGTCAATGTCTAATAACATGCCCAAGCTTTGTAACTGTGAAAGGAAATGTATATTGGAAGGAAATTAAATATACCAGAATCCCACTGTTATTGAAACTGTCTCTGTACTAATTAGTATAACCATTTAAATACATTTTGTTACTCTTCTCTATGTATTATTTTTTGGTACTGTTAAAAGGAAGGTCTAAAACATCCCTATACTTTCATCAGCCCACTGTGGGGAGGAAGAGTGCCATTACAAATCTGTGCACCTCTTCTCCTTATTTGCTCTTTCTTCCCCTCCCCAAGGGAGGCAATCAGATATCAGCTTCATATAATCTAGGGACGAGAACCTTTTTTTCTGTGGAAGGTCATTTCATAGCCAACTCCAGGGAACAGTGGGCAGGCAGCACTTCAGGCTGTCATCAGGGGTGCAAGAACAGGCCAAGCTTCTGCCAGCAGCCCATTTTAGTCCTTCCCAGCACAATGGCAGGTCTGTGTGTCAGGCTTGCTGCTGCCCATTTGATGCCAACCCCAGTGTCACCAGAAGGCCATCTAGATCATTAGGAGACCAGCCCTTTGACTTCGCCAACTCATCAAATAGGGAGGCGAAAGCATGATGAAGGTCAGGTGCCAAGCTGCTCCTCCAGACTTGCTGGCACCATCCCTTTGTGTCCTGGTTTAGGGCAAATTTGGGAGGAAACCCTAGAAAGGGCTCTCCTCTAACTGCCCAGCTTCAGCAGTCCCTCCCCCCAACTGGTTCATGATAAAAATCTCCTTAGAGAAAAGTGGAAAAAACTTTATTTAACAAGAGGAGTATTCATAAGCATAGCAAAGTGAACAATGTTAAACAAGAAAACCTCTTGTTGCTCTGAAAGCCAGCGCAAGCCAGAAAGTCCCTTTGGGTGTGGCTCTGTAGTCAGCTTCAGTCCCACCAGGGCTTGGGCCAGGTGCTCAGGCCCGGTGTGCAGCTTTGGGGGAGGGCCCCCAAGGAATTGTCCTGATGTCCTGGACTCGAAAAAAACTGCTAAAAGGGAAAAAAGAGGAAAAAAAAGAAGTTCCTTGTCTCTCTCCCTCTCTGCCGCAGCTGAGAGCTCCAGGAGAGAGAGTGAGCACACGCTGTGAGCTTTATCTCACTCTTCTCCGTACGGCAGACAAAACAGTCCATGAGAAAGGAATTTTGGGGGAGTGAGGTGCAGTTTCTGCAGATGAACTGAGTGCCACGTGTTCTCCCCCCTTGCTCTCTCCACAAGCACAGAACTTAACATCCAACACAAGCAGGGCAGACGACTGGGAATACAAGCATCATAAAGTCACCCTAGGACACTTTGCCATAGCCAGACTGGGGCTCTTGGCAGCTGGGATCAATTCTGTGACAAGACTCATTCACTCTTTATGAGATGTTCTCTCTTACAGGAGATCTTTGCTGTTTACATGTAGACTCTAACATGACTGTGCTGTGGTGTATGGATTGCAGTAGCTGGATAGTGTTAAACTTATTTGATTATATGTGACTAATTAATTAAACTAATTTAAGATTATGCTATGTATATTTGCTTTTTCTCTAAATTATCTTTTATGAAAATGTGTGAAACAATGGTGGTTTTTGCTAAAGATTCCAGCAGAAACAGTGTGTTTTCATGCTCACTTTTCAGTTGATTGAGGCGCAGTGATGCTGTTACAGTGTTCTATCCTGCTATAAAGAAGGCTCTTCTAAAACCTGAGTGGAATAAGAATTTGTGAGTTTCCTGACAGCCAGTCAACAGAGAAGAGCAAGGAATCAAATTAGGACTGATGCTGATAAAAATCAGCAGAAGCATCAATGAGGACATAACAAGTAATAGGAGTGCAAAATTGGCTGTATAATATATAACACTTTCATAACTTAAAATAAACAGTTTATGGCAATTATCTGTGGCAAAAAATGCAGCAATTTTGCACTTTTCCTGATGTCACAGTGTTTGGCAGAGGTACATATAGTCCTTAACCTTTGAATTCTCCACTTTGGTTTACAATTGGGCTTTTCTTTAGGAAAGTGAGAAGTAAGGGTTTAGATTGACAGTAAAAGTAAATTTTCTGGTCATGCCAAGAAATTAAAACTCTGTGGTACTGGGTGGTCTTCACAGTCAGAATCTTGCCCTAAATAAGCTCAGACTCAGACTCCTATGAATCTCCCATGATTAAATCAGAATTGTCCTTTGGGTGTTCACAGGCTGCCCCTCAGCCATCCAGAGGAAAAAAAAAAAAAAAAAGTTATGGCAGAATAAGGCAAAATGAAACCTCAAAATAAACCTAACAATTTATAAGAATGATGAGTTTGTTAAAGAACAACATGAGTACCTGTAAGTGAAAACCTAAAGGTTTTTTCCTTTCGTATCTGAAAGGGAGAAATGTGGGATCAATTTTGAAAACTGGAATTTTCAACTTCTCCTTTTATCTCTTCCTCGTGTCTTTTCACAGAGTTTTACTGACATACCTATGTCCATGAGATTTTGGGGCTACAAGGGTTGCAAGGAGGTTATGTACAAAGGTGGATGTAGATTTTAGAGTGTGATAATAGTAGCACACTTATACTGTGTTGATTCTCCAGAACATGTTTTTTGTAAAGGATAATTATGTTTGTTATGCAAAAGTCCTTTTCAAGCTATAGACGTGAAGATCTGTGGTAAAAACCAATATTGTAGCTACCACTATGCAGATTTCCTCAGCTCTTTGGCAGTAGATGATTTGACAGATTAGGTAATTGGTTAAATATTTGCCAGAAAAATAGTAAGTTGACAAAAGGCATAATATTTTGGTTTCTAATTGTAGTGATTTTCAAAATTTAACAATTTAAATAATGCTAAATTTTAGGAAGATAGAATTTTAATTCCAGTAATGTGATACTAAATTTCAATATTTCTCAGACTAAAGGAGATGATAAAAAAATTACTGGAGAAGAACAAAAGTCTAAATTTTATAGTTTTAAGGAAACCTAATAGAACTTTACAGGAAAATTAAGATGAAGTGGGGTTCTGACCCTTTTTTAGATATAATTAAGCATTCCACTCATCAATTTTTTAAAAAATTTTTTTAAAATTTTTTTTTTAAATTTTTTTTTAATAGATCTCACCAGCACTATTCTTTTGTCCTGGCAATGAATTCTTGGCATACATTCAGAACTTTAAATAATGTGCATCCTAGTAGTCTGGCCAGTTCAATATTTAAATCCTTGGTTAGAGATAAATAAACTAGAAGAGTGTCCTACTTTGAAGGACAGATGTCTGCTGAGGAAGGCAGGAGCCTCCCTTGAAATGGAAAATGTAAACCCCTTCCCTCTGAATTATTGCAATTTTGAAATTAAGGGGCTCTCAGGCAAAGATATGGGAATAGGAATAACAGTTCTTTACTAGTATTTATAATAAAGCAAACAAACAAACATGGCATTAATAACAAAACAGAACCAGGAGCCCGGTCCCAGCTCTCTGGGCCTGCAGGCACTTTCCCCTTGGGTGCAGTGATGGTCACAGCCAGCAGGGGGCGCTGGTGGCGCTTGGTGGGCAGGACAGGTGCGATGATTCCCCTGCAGCTGCAGGGGACGCTGTGGCGCGAGCTCCAGCAGCGCGTGGCAATGGCGGTTCGGCCGGGACGGGGGGGGATGGAAGAGAGAGAGGCTTTGCTTCACAAACCCCCTGGGGCAGTCAGTCCCAGTGCCCCAGCAGGACTCTTGGAAACAGCAAGCTGGAAGGGCAGGACGTCTCGGTAGGCGGGGGGTGCAGGGCTGCAGCGCAGTGAAACCCAGAGCAGTGCTGAAGGAGCGGCAGGGGTGGGGGCAAGGGCAGCCCGGCTCCCAGCAGGGCAGGGAGAGGTGAGCTCAGAATCCCGGGCACCCGAGCAGATGGCAATAGGTTCAGTGACTGCTCTCACAAGCAGAGGCTCACCAGAGCAGCAGAAGAAGCAGCTCCAAGCCAGGGCTCCAGCAGCAGCAGCAAAGCTCCTCTCCCCCAAACAGCGGAGCAGCACCTCTCCATGTCGTCCTCGGCAACCCAGTGCCAGCCCAGCCTCTGCCCCCGCCTTTTACCAGTTCCATTTCTCAAGATACCCCCCACCCCCCTCCAAGAGAAAACTCTCAGACAGAACAGTGAAACAGAGATGCCCCTCTCCTCAGGTTTAGCCACATCCTTTGTTCTTCTTAAGTACCCAGTAGTTAAGGCTACTTAGCAACTTAATGTGAAAAAATTCTATGCTGTTAAAGGAAACAAAAGGAACGACAGCCTAACCCCCAACAAACAGACTATATGCAATAAACCTTCATGAGTCGAACTTGAAACCACAAATCAAGGATACTGAGGAGCTGTAGTGGTTTTATGTCATTTCTTCACACTAGGTGTTAATTTAGTGTAGTACTCTGCTCGAATCCTAGTGTACTTACTGAGTTTATTTATTAATTTCATGTGGTGAGATAAGGATTAGGAGAAATGTAAAGCAGGTCTAAACCTTTAAAGGTAAAAAGATAGTTTATTAACAGAATTATAAAGCAAATAAAAAACAAAAAAACCTTTCAGATACATTTCCTTCTTCCATTCTGTCAAGTTCTTTCTTACTAATAACATAAAGAGCCAAAGCTTAGAGACCTTTAATCAGTTTACTAATTTTAAAATAGGCTTTTTTTAGTTTAATTGGAAGAAGAGTTTTTCTTTTTATACCGTGGAGATTTTCTACAAGAACACAGTTCTTTTGTGGTTTCAATATCTCAGTGAACTCCCGCCCAGAAGTTCGCAGTGACAGTCCCTTTTTCTACAAGTAGTTTTTCCTGTAACTATTTTGAGGACTCATTTTATTTATTGGGGTATATTTTTTAAGTATGAGTTGTTCTAGTAGGAGAGTAAAGAATATGAGGTTTTGGTGGACACAGGTGTACAATGTACATCAATCTCATTAAGATATATTGGAACTGAATCTGTTTCTATTACTGGCATGATGTCATCAAGATATGTTGGTGGAGGTTAGGTTAGAACGTTATATCCTTTCAAGTATATCTGAATTATGGGGAATTTTAGTCTATTACTTTGACTATACAGTAAGAATTTCAGTTTGAAGCATCTCTTTTTCTTTTTCTCTGGACTCTTAGTCCTTTTCCACTGACCTTGATGCCTCGGTGCTGGTTTTTTCTGTGTCCTCACTCTTTCTGAGTCCATTTGTGCATTCTGAGTCCATTTGGGTACTTAAAGAGCTGTATTTGGGTCCATTTGTCTATTTAAGGGGTGTATTTGGGTTTATTTGTGCACTCAAAGGGTTAATCCCTCCTCCAGGTTCAGCTAGACAGCAGCTGAAAACTGTTGCATTCCATGCATTCTGTTCCTGCAGAGGGAGGGCACAGGGGAACTCCGCAACCAGGAGCAGCTCAGCAGCCAGGAGCTGTGGCAAAAGTGGTTGGGATCTCAGCAGCTGCAGGCTGATCCCTCCCCTGCCCTGGCAGTTATGGCACTCTCGGAGAGGGGAGGAGGAGGGGAGGGCAGGGGTCCAGCCCAGCGGGGCATGGTCAGCCCCTCCGGACTGTGCGGGAGCCATTGTTACCTTCTCAGAAACTGGAAACCAAGAGAACGAATCTTGTGTTTCTCCTCTCTTAACGTGTGAATCACAGAAGCGTATCCAATTTTTTAAGTGGCTACATAGAGTGTCTATCTTATAATTAGTTAGGTAATTGGTTCTCTAGGTTTGCAGGAAACTGTACCCACAGGAAACTGTAAAATTCCATCTAGGTAAAAGTTTATAGGAAGCTATGTTTGTAGGAACTGGTAAAACTCTTTGTAGGTGAAAAATTACTCTTTTTTCAAACTATAACAAGAGTCAAGGTTGAAATATTTGAAATCCATCCTTAGTTCACTGTACTGTGTTTACTGAGGAGTAGATAGGATCACATAATGTTTGAGAGATATATTTATTGAAAAAAGGTCTAAAATAGGACAAAAGCACATTAGCAGAATGGAGTTTTGCTCTCTGCAGCAAAATGGCAAATGTTTTCAAACAAGACTGCTGTTTAGTTAAAGTTATGGAAGTGCGAAATCGTGAAACCTGGTCAATTTTGCACCCCTGTAATTGTTGTGTCATCATTGGTGTTTTTTCCGATTTCAACCAGCATCATTGCTAATTTGATTCCTTGCTCTCCTCTGTTGACTGGTTGTTGAGAAACAAATTATTCCACTCAGTGTTTTGAAGACCCTTCTTTATCGCAGGACACTACATTATTGAGACCTTTAAGTTCATAGCACTGCCTGACCAGTCTGAGCTCTAGTTTACCTGCACTGGGTCATTTGTCTGCAGCTTGAGATCTCAGACTGATTGTGGGACTCAGTATGATCCCAGATTCCATATGAGTCACCAGAAAGGTAGTCAGTATTACAAAACTCACCTTCGGAAACTGTACCGCTGCAACACTTAATGTCAAAGGGTAGAGAGGGAAAAGGAACAGAAATAGTAGCACAAATCCTGCTCTGATGAGTTCTACTAAAAACAGAAATAAGACCTCATTTAGAATTACATCCTAAATAGCATTTTTAAAACCTCGTATTTGAGTACTCAGATTTTCCAGACATCTATATCTTATGATTATTGGAAGGTGTAAGAAATATTTGTCATTTCTGCATCACTAATGCCAGGAGGCCTGTATCAGGATCAAACTGTGGTCATGTGTGTTGTTTTTCAAAAGAAATATTTTTATTGCATTCTTTTACTTTAAAAGTGAAACAAAAATACAATGCTTACATTCCCAAAATTGGAAGAAATTGTGTGAACTATTGTGTGAGAAGGAAAAAGAATAATGAAACATAGCTTGGATTCAGGCTTTTGAGACATTATACATGTTGTGAAAAGTATTGTTTAAGAACTGGATCTGCAGTGCCCTTTAAAATCAGTAAGTGTCTATTTTAATTCCCATATAAGTAGTAACTGGCTGCTGTCTGTTGCTTGGTATATAAGACCTTGTTTGCTTAATTTCAACATAACTGAATTTTTATGGCTGTGCTATAAACCTCTCGAAAATAGTGGCTTAAATGGAAATGCTAACACAACATTAATTATACTGGCTCCAGTGTGATACTGTGATTAAAGTTTATTTATTTTGTGTATGCGTCTGTGTGTGTGTAATTTCATTGTTGAAAAACGAATGGAAGACCAATGTGGCAATGGAGAATGTGATTCTGTGCCTGATATTTTTTAACAGCAATAAACAGTTTACATGCCAGTTTACAGTACCAGATAAGTTATTTTTAATTGAGGTATAGTTTAGGTATTTAAAATTTTAGAAATTTGGGAAAGTGACAAATTTCCCACTTTAAAGCTGTTCACTGTTCTTCCAGGAGTTTTTAAGTGTCTTTTTGGGTGATGAGGCTTAATGTATATTGCATTAGAAAATGAACAATATGGTTTCATTTACTTGGTAGCATATGTTCTTTGAGATATTCTGGAGAAAAGTCTTGTCTTAAAGTATGAGGGTATACAATCCAGAGTTAACATTCTTTGCACTATTGTCTATGAAGGAACAACTGTAAAAGTCTATTTGGTAAATAGTTTGCCCAACTGGTACTTTTAGATTACAGATCTATGTGTTACATCTAGTCAATTGGGAAATGAACAATGCGAATACCATATGTCCAGATGAAGAGTAAGTGAGAGAGAGAAATCCTGTCTCCAGCCTGTTTCTTACGACCATGAGCTGGGATTGGAGAAGCCTTGGATTCAGTCTGTTTCCAGCAGTTTATAATTCTCATATTAGGCTAGAACTGGATAAAAACATGACATGGTCTGGAGAGCAGTTCTAAGCTGTTGTGTTTCCTGAAGGAATGTTGAGAGTAACACACTATAATGCCAAATACAGATATCCCTGTTTGATGCTGTGATTTTGTGTAAACTTTGCTGTCCCTTTCAGGAAGGTGCATTCAGAGTACTTTTAATGGTTAATCAGCTTTGCTCGTGGATCAGTTAGGCAACACAGTTTTTTCTGGATTCACGCATATGTGGAACTTGAAGGCTGATCAGGAAAATTGTCTAATGAGTTGTAGGTTCTGTAGAAGTGAATCATATCCCTGGCTGGTGCTCTGTGGTGTGCCTTCCTTGACATCAGTGCCGGTGTTCTGCCTCATCTCAGGGACCAAAGTAATAATTCCCACTCTTGCCATAAACACCTTTCCTAGAAGCTCATGATGTCCAGTCTAATTTTTTTTTCTTTTTCTTTTATTTTTTCGGCAAGAGAATTTTTGCAGATATTGTTTATGCTAATCTGTCTGGTAGACTGACAGCTGTGAAGCTGCAAGGTAGCATGTCATGCAACATGGTAGGGAAGTGAGAGACAAGTAGGTTGAAAAGATCAGAGAGGAAAAGTGAAATCTTTGTGTGAAATGCCCTTCTTCCATTTGCTCAGTAAGAATGTTCAGCATTCATTAATCCAGTCCATGAAATATTCATTTTTTTATTTCTACTGTTTGCTTTCACTGGAAGACAGTGCAAAGTAGGCAAATAGTTTCAAAGTGTGTGGTCTTTATGGTTTGTATGTATTGCTCAGAACTACCACTAACTAAACTTCTTGGTCTTGTTCCCATTTGTTACAGTAATTAAATATTAAGTTGTTATGAAAGAATTGTGCTGTTCCCTTGAAAGAAAAAAAGAATGTGACTCCTCCATGGTTCTGTGACACAGCTGATGTTTTGTTCAAACTAACATGAAAAGGTAGAGAAATTATGTGCAAAGTTTATTCCATCTGGAAGGAATGTAATGATTCTGGATCTGAAGCAAAACTGAGAATCTTCTATACCGTAGTTCATTAGGTCGGCTTGGAGAGAGAAAAATCAACATATACTGTAGATACATTTGGTTGTAAGAACAAGGGAGCCTGTACAGGTCAGTGAAATCCTGAATACATTACCTTCTTAATTGTAGCCCTTAATCTGCACTAAGATTAGATAATGCTTGTCCTTAAATGACCTCTGCATTGAATTGAATATTGCACTGGAAAACTTCAAAGTCTAATTGAAGACAAATTATGTAATAAAACTCTGTTGTTCCAAGCCTGCGAGAGACCAGCTCTTCTGTTTGACCACACCCATTAATACCAGGGAAGTCCTTCAAACTTGTAAACAGAGACCGGTGTATGGTCACCTAGTGTCTTACTGATTCTGTGAATGAGATGATGGAGGGGAGAGGAAGGAGTAACACATGAAAAGCAATCTCTTAAAATATTGTTAATGATATGTTACAAAGCTTTTTTTGAAAACACTGGTTTGGCTTTTCCCAGTGTTATGTTTAAGACTTCACAAGAACGTATCTTTGCTCTGCACTGATCCCAGCTGGTCCCAAAGTTTCATTCAGCCTCCACATGAAGCTGCTTGCTCCTATGCCAGCCTTGGGAGGGAGCTCACAGGAGTGTTCTGCCATAATGCCCTCAGAGAGAGCTGCCTGTTGTGCTGACAAACACGTAACTTACAGAAATACTGTATCTAGTCTTTATACAAGGATAGCATCTTCCCAAAATCTTAAGCAAGCTGTTTGATGGTGCCAGTTGAAGAAATCAGCCTCTTCCTCTGTAAGACCAAGAGCAGTTAGAAGGCATGCAAAAATTTAAGTCCCTTTAAATCCTGCTCCAGAAGTCACCAATATGTACTGACGATCCCAAAACCTTCATCTGTTCCCCTCATGATTCATTGCTGGATGCTTTTAGGGATGCTACTATACAAGTTTATGAATCAAAAGGCAGTGCTGTCTTGAAAGGTACTTCAAGGGTATCTAACATCAAGTATTCCCAATGAAAAGGGATTTTAAGTGTCTCTACAGATCCTAATTGTTATTCACACAAGAACATGAGATAAGAAAACTCATAAATATGAGTAATACATCATTTTTACCATATCTGATGTAGTACATGTTCCTCCAAGGGGCGGTCTGGAAACTTTCAGATACTTCAGCTACTGACTCCCATTATCAGTAAACAGGCCAATATGGTAACTGGTAATGAATAACTTTTTCAGATACTTAACCTCTCCTTTTAGCCTCTCCTAAATATGGAATAACCCTACAATTTGAAAAACCCAATGCTTTATTCTGTTGGTCTCTCCAAGTATTGTTTGGCCTCCAAAATCTGTGGAATGTACAAAATGGAGAAGAGTGGTTGATACACGATCCACCAAGATACACACCACCAAGAAAGTGGTTGTGCTGCCATTCAGAGGGACTGTGACAGGCTGGAGAGTCAGGCCATCAGGAACCTAATGGAATTCAACAAACGGAAGTATGAAGTCCTGCACATGATAGGAAATAATCCTGTGCATCAGTACAGACTGAGCCTGACCTGCTGGAAAGCAGCTTTGCAGAAAAAGACCTGGAGGTCTTGGTGAACAAAAAATGGAACATGAGCCGGCAATGCATCCCTGTGACAAAGAGATCATTCTGGTCTGTATTAGGAGGAAAATTGCCAACAGGTCAAAGGAGGTGATGCTTCCCTCTGCTCAGTACCACTGAGGATGAATGACCACTCAATCTAGTTATGGGTCCACAATGGACCCAATAATTCTGGGTTTTTTGGGACAAGGACATGCTCATACTGAATCAGGTCCAGTGAAGGGCCAAGAAAATAATGAAGGGCTTGAAGCATCTTTCATATGAGGAGAGATCTGAGACTGTTTAGTCTAAAGGGGCAGAGAGGAAGCTCAAGGAAGTCTTATGAATGTGTGTAAATACCTGATGAAAGGGAGTAAACCATTACCATACACAACAGCAAATGTTCTAGTTGTTTTGATTTCTATATTTTGGACTCAAATACTGAAAACTGACCTGGACTTCTGATAATTTTATTGGAATTGCCATATCTTTTGAGTGGTCCCTTAAAGATCTTGTTTGTGGAATCAACAAGCAAATTGAAACACGTGCGAAGATGTTTGTTTATGGTTGATGATTGCCGTAGCACATATCGACATAAAATTCATAAAGCAGGCAATAAATAAAAAGATTAATGGTCTTTCATTAATGCCTTCAAAGCTAGCAAATTTTGAAAGGCTAGTGACTTAGAGCAGTGGAAAAAAGGCTCTTTTGGCCTCATTATCTCAGCAAATCTTTGCTTGCTCTGATAATAACTTAGGTTAAGTTTGGCTTGCATCTTTATTGTGTAGTCTATGTAGCATATTTGGAAAATACTTGTAAACCACATAGAACATTCCTGAAGATGGATAGAGTTTATATGCCATGTGTTTAGGGAGATTAAAGTATTTTAATTCACAGAGTATCTCAGGTATACAATGTGTTCTAGGATCAAAGCTGGAAAGGTGCTGAGTCTTAACAAGGTCCTGTAACATCCATTTGACCATCCATTGAGGTGGTGATGCATGCACACTGGGCCTCAAGGTCTGCCTTTGAACATGCATGTGTTGATGTCCTGTACTAGATATCATTCAATGCGAATTTACAGATTATTTTCTTAGAAGCCCTCAAGTTTTTGCACCACACTGAAAAAGCTACGCTTTTGAATGCTCACAATCTTTCTCCACCTTTTCCATGAATGAGATGTCAAACAATTTTTTGCTTGATATTTGTTTCTTGTCTTCACTAAATGATGTGCTATTGCTCAGTATACCTCATGGGAGTAGTGGGTTAACTCATGCTTGTGCTCTGAAAAATCTTATCAGAAGGCCTCATTCTTCAGATAAAAAGGGAAGGGAAAAAGGACTTTTGCCTTGTATGTGTAGTGCCTTTTATTGCGCTAATGTGAAATGATTCAATGTGATGGACAGCAGTTTATCAAAACAAAATCTCATTAAAATCTGTCTGCACTTCGCCCTTACTCTCCTTTGTACAATAAGATTGTGATGCTTTCTGTGACCAGACAGTAACCTGTGGTAACCTGTAGTGTGTGTACATTTATGGGTGATGAATAAAACCATTGTCACTCCTAAATGTTGGCATCAGTATTGTGCTCGTAACATTTGGAAGTTTCTGCTTTATCAGCAGCAATGACTGGCAAATAATCAGCTGTTTTGTAATGGGAAGCTTAAAATAACAGCCGAAGACATTTGAGTTAAGCTTCATAGAAAAAGACACTGTTGCATTTATTATGATAACATTTTTGTTGTGTAAGGATGACATGATTGTTATTTTAGCATTTTAGACATCCAGTGCAATTAAGAATAATCAATTTTCCCACACATTCCACAAAGCAACTGAAGCACACATGCTAATAACCAGGCCCTTAAATTTAGAGTGACTTCCGCTGCTGCATGGGCAGCCAGTGGGTACAGATGCATGTTTCACAGCGGTATGCAGCTATTGTGTGATTGCAGCCTTCTTACAGAGATGTGTGTCTCAAAAGAAGTTGCTAATAAATAATAAACTCTCTAAGATTTGCCCATACTACCAATATAAATACATTTTGGAGTGCTGAGGAAGAGGATCTGTACATATGGCATATACTGTGGGCTTTGTAATCTGTAGCAGGGATCCAGACCAGAAATTTGAAAGAATGTACAAAAGAACTCTAATTTGTGTTTACAGGAAGTTGTAGGTGGTTGCACCAATAAAAATTATACTCTGTTATATATGCACACTGATGCATACAGGGTTTGACCCATAATTTTTGTGATGTGCATGAGACTGGTTTTAGAACTCCGAATATCAGTAAAGACAAATCAGGATTTGGGCGGGGTGTTCAGAAAACAGAATTTGCCTGTGAGTAAAGGTAGTGAGTCTATACAGACAGTTTTAATTCATAACTATTCCCACTAAAAGCCATTTACTAGGAGGCAGAATCTTACATATTCTTTTACCAGGGTCTGCTATTATATTTTTAGACAGAGGTCTTTATGAACAGATTTATCTAAGAAATATTTGTGTTCACATACAAATATTTTTTTTTGTATTCTTTTCTCCAATTTTTTTTCTGTGCTTACTGCTCTTCTCAGCGTGAGTATGTAGTACCTTTATGTTATGTATGTTACTAAAAACTTTTACTGTATTGGGGCCAAGTCAGTGGTACTTGTTTGCATGCTTGGGACTAATTGCTGAATTTTATCTTTGCTTGCTACGAATCTTAGACTGAAGTACTTACTTAAATGTGTGGGAAAAAAATTGCTGAACTTTATAACTGGATTATACTATCTACCATGAAATGAAACATTGAAAGAGCAAACAGGTGATATTTTAACTATGATGTACAGTTACCCGCATTTCAATGGACATGATTGTCCACATACAATTTTAAAACTTTGACTATACCAGATGGTAAAAGGGTCTTAATGAATGTATTTGTGTCTATATGAAAGACTGCAAGTTGAGATAGCATTTTGCTCTCTGTGAAGAAGAATAAGCCACAATGGCATGAGAAGAATTTTAATTATTAAACTGTTTCCATTCCAGGACTTATATTTGTGTGTTATTTTACCAAAATTTATTGGGAAAATGCACACCTTTAAATCAGGACATGAATCAGCTCATTAAAAAAAGAAAAAAACAAAAAGAAAAGTTTCTAGGAATGGAAGATGAGTTTTGCCCTCTTCAGGAAAAGACTGCAAGACCTTGCCACCATTAGTGCACTAGCCTATGCTGGGCTCTTACACTGAAGTCAAAGAATTTTTCCCAAATGTTTGCAAAAATTGGGCTGGTAATACATATGAAACTGCAGTTATACACCTTTGTATAAGAGAGAGGTGTGGAGAAAAGAGGAATCACATTATCCAATTTTAGAACACGTCCTAACACAATGGTAAAAAGTGAGGATGTTGCCAATTACAGATTTTCTTTTTTCCAGTGAAAATCTAAGTGAGATGGTTTAGACTGAAATGAAAACTGTTATGTCCTACCCAGTTCAATATTGTGTTCACCATGAAATGTGCCACTAAGACCATTGTAATGAAGTCAAAAGTAAAAATTAAGTCTTTAAAGTTGGAAAAGAAGTCCCATTTCCTCCAGGAGATCTATCTTGAGACCACGGACCAAGGATATAGCCTTATCTCCAGCCCAAGAGCTGTAAAGATGTAGTCCATCCCTTTCATTCCCATGGGAGTTCCTAATTTGTAGTTGCTATTCTTTTTTTGGTGTATTTGGTCAGGATCTGTGGTATTTTAGTGCAGCTGTCTGCTCTGAGTCAGGCTAGGAGTGAAGCTGATTAAATATCTCCTGGCAAGTAAACATTAACATGGTAATCCTTCTCAGTCCTGTGAATGTGGGACACATTAAGTTTCAGGGTGACTGTTGACATATTTTTAGCAAATAAACTATTAACCAAGACAACTTCTCAACTCTAGGAAAAAAAAATCAAAAGGGTCTCATCCATCTTTGTAGGTGTTTGACTGAGCCACTTTTACAGAACTAGAGATGGGGTCTGAATGTAAATGTTTAAGGAATTAATTTGAACATTATTTACAAAGTTTCACTTCAAAGGTGTGCTAATATTTTATAGTTTAGTTACAGCTTGTCTCCTGTCTTTGTTCTTCCAGGCATTTAAGACCAAGGATGGCTACATCGTGGTGGGAGCTGGAAATGATCACCAGTTTGTCACTGTGTGCAAGGTGTGTTATGCAAGAGTACAGAAATGTGTAATAGTTTCCATTCTTACTAAGAAAATTAAGATGCTGATTGCTTCTTTATTCTCCTTTTTTTTTCTTTTTTGATATGGAAATAAGTGGTGAATATAAATTCTAACCCTGCAGCTCTGGCTGATCATCTGAGGGACTGATATGGGGTCTGTGTTTTGGCCCTGAATTTAGAATACACCAGTTCTGAAACTTGTAGGTACTGAGCCCCTTTTGAAGGCTGTGCATGTCTGATCAACTTAAAAAAAAAAAGAAAAACCTAACAACCTACTAGTTTTGGAATGGTAAATGTCACATAAGTCACATTGGTGGCTTTTTCAGAAAGAAATATGACACTGTTTCTCCATAAAACACATGATGAACAAAGTATTAACAGGGCAAAGTTAGGATATGGGTTGTTCTTGTGCTACTTGAATCAGTACCCCAGCGCACTGTCCTTTTGAGCAGTACCATGTGCTGATCTGCGCTCACTGAGAAACCTATGGACTTAGAAAAGAAATGTTGCAGGGCTGTGGGCTGATTTTGGAGTGCTGCAGAGATATGATGTTGAAGAACAATCTTAAAAAAGAGGAATTGTTCTAAATAAAATGTATTAACATTCCAAACAAAAGACCCCAGTATTATGTAAACTGGGACAACAGAATTTTTGCACATAGCATTAGACAACATTTTTAAAAATTACAGTTCTACCTTTTTTGGCCATTGTATTTTTTCTGTAGGAATTTGGATATTTAACATAAATTAATGATGCTCAAGAAATTGAGCATTATTTTCCTCCATTTATTCATGTCAGACGTTTCACATTTCTGTGGAAGTTCACCACTAATAACTGGAATATGTAGTAAGAGGACAGTGCTGTTTTGATTTTTTTTTAGTACTGTTCGGGGTATGTATCCCCACCTCAGTATGTGAGGGGTTCTGCTTTCCCTTACTTGAATTGGCTCTTAACCTCTTCAAAATTTGCTCAGTGAGTTTTCTTCATAAAGGTGTGTGACCACTACAGTCATCATTATCTTAATATGAATGAATACTAATAGCTGAGTAAGTGTCTACCTGCTACAACTCAATTTTATCAGACTCATTATCTCATAAAGGAAATCTTTCCAGGGTGTCCCAGGACATAGCTGTGAATGTCTTCTTGGTGCTTTATCATCTGCAGTGAAGAATTATATAGCAAATTCTTGTCATCCCGCCATCCTTGAGTAAGACAGAGCTTACAGATACATCTCAGTAGGTTCTGACATCTTGACATGAGCAAGCAGGCATGAAATCTTTAGACCATGCACTTTACCTGACTTCAGGGTGCAGCTGAGAAAATGACAGTGTGCCTTGTTGCTACATATTCTCTTTGTAATCATTAGGAGTGAGTGTAACCCCAGAAGATGAAGCAACATTTTAATGGTTTGTGTTACCCCAGAATGTACAGGACAAGAACTAAGTGAGACGAATATTAGCCCTAGTCTGCAGGCTGATTTTTTGTTTGTTTATTTGTTTGTTTTTAATTGTTATAAATGTGTTCTGGTGTTCCTACAATTGAAAATAAGAGGTACAGAGCATGGAAAAATGATGATTGCTTATATTTCAAAGGGATTAAAAAAGCAGAAGAAATAGTTGAAGTTTTGAGTAATTGTTAGATTTTTCTATACACCAGTTATCATATTTGTTTCTAAAAAGAATGCTTTTTACCCTTATCAGGATATTCTAGGTATGGATTTGGGCTATTACATTGCCCAGAAATGAAACGATGAGGAAGTTAGTGAAATGCTGGAATGAATACCCGTTAGAGATATGCTCTGTGCTAAGTCAAAGGTGATTTGGAACTTAAAACACTGTGAAGAGGGAAAGCCAATAAAGGAAAAGAACTTTATTACAGGAAGGCCTGCAACACCCTAGTGAACTTTAGTAAATACAGAGACAACTGATTCAAACATTGGAATTGCTGTTAGAGAATCTTTCTAAGCTGAGTTGGTGCTGAAAATACAGGCTGTATGGAAGCCGTTGCCCTGAAGACACATACTCTAGAGATGTAACAGCTGGCTCAAGCTGTAAACAATTGCAAACATTCTGCTTCAGCTGTATCTTTTCAGGCAAGCAGAATGAAAAATCTGGAATAATTCACTGTGATATTTTCAAAATCAATGACAACTAACTGTAGCTTGTTTGAGGAGTTGGATAATTGCAGAAAAACTTTGTAACACTGCTGGCTGAAATGCCATTGTGGTCAAGTGTTACAACAGCACATCCTGACCTGTGGCTGATTTGGTCTGATTAGGAATACTGAGTGAGAGTCTTCAGAAGACTGAAGTTTTGTGTACAGCAAGGGAGAGTACCAACAGATTTGCTAGTGTTGCAGGACAAAACACAGAGAATGTAAGCTCTGATTGTGCGTGTAGAGCTTGAACAAGGCCTCAAAGAAAGAACTCCATTTTCACTCCAAATGTTCACAGTGAAATAAAGAAAATAACGCTAGCAACAAGATCCAGAAAGATGAATGGTACATTAATGAATAACTTCTCAAGTGTGCATTTGTTAGTCACAAAAAAAATTGAGAAGAACATATATAGACATGCAGCTTTACAACAGATGGACATTAAGTTAAAGCTGAAATCAGTAAGATTAATTAAAACAGTAGAGTGAGCAAGTCCATATGATCATTGTTCATATAACTCATCAAATGGAAGCATAGTTTTCTGATTAATTTCTTGGTTTTTTTAAGCTCACATAAGTATTCACTATCATTTACTTTGAACAACCTTACAGGATTTTTTTTCCTAAAGCAGTGATTTGTAGCTCCAAAATAGTGGTATTAAGAAAAGGAAATAATTTTAAGGGGTACCAATAGTACTGATAAACTTCCAGATACAAAAATTTTGCTATTTTCTAGTGCTAAATTATGATATGTTGTGATTTCCATAGACTAGATTATATAAAGGCAGAAGGAAAAGAAAATACGCTGTGAATTAAGTATTGATGTAAGATGCTAGATTGATGTTTTATGTTACCTTGCAGATAAATATCTGAAGAAAAGTTTTGTAAAATCACCATTGTTCTAGCATACCTTACAGATACCTTGTTTCCATGCTTAGTTTTGTCACTCTAGGTGAAAATAATGTCAAAGATGACTATCTGTTTTTAATATCTCTAAATATCTCTTGAAAGAATATCTGTTTTGCTAATGGTTTTATGTCATCAACAGCTATTCACTTGTATCCTTATTCACTCCAGCAAAATCAGGAATCATTAAATGATTGTGGCTTTGGTCTAAACCAGTGTCAGAGGAATTAGTAGAGTGTTAAGTCTGAAGCAAATATCAGAGATTGTCACCAACTTATCTATCACTTACATGTGGTAGTACATAAGCATATGGATTCAAGGAGTAACTGAACATGTTAATAAAGCATAAATCCACTGATGGTTGCTAAATATATAGAAATCTCCTTCAACTGAGAAATGTCCTAATCAAAACAGGACTGGAGTTTGGATGAAAATTAAGGAACTGTTGTATGTACTGGCCCTGTTCTTAAACTCTTCCTAAGCATCAGACAACAGGCAGAGATAGAATGATGTGCTATAGGAACTTCAGGTTTGAGATACTGTATTTTTTTTCTAAGCCATCCTAGAAATGGCCCTATAAAAAACACTAGCATGTTTAGAATGATTATAAGACTCATCATAAGAATAACTGAGCTTTAGTATATGTTAGTGAGTAAAAATACATGAAGAATATGTGACAATCTCTTTCTTTATAAGATTCTATGCTTCCTTTCTCTGTAGCTGATATAATTGGTGTTTTTTTAGAAATCACATTTAATTATGTTTATTTATGTTCTATAGAAAGTCATTGTGGCACAAATAGGTAAATTATATTGATTTTTCACACAGCTGCTTTTTCTAATGAATGCTTGTACAAAATTCTAAGACTCATTCTGCATATTTAATTGCCTTTATAGTATAATACATATTGTCTTCACATGTTGTTTAAAGTTCTAATGTGGCAGGTGGGAGTTACATATCAAAGATATATTTCTCCTTTCTTAGAGGCTATATCACCACTTTTCTTTATTAATTCTTTTGGAAAAAAATAATAAAGAAGACCAGTGGTGTTTCAATAGAAAAAGCCGGTTTTTTTTTTTTTTTTTTTTCCCTTTTTGACAGAGACTACTGAGGTAGAAGGAAGTAATCTTAGACATATCTTTCTCCATCTATCATATGAAGTACAGACATACTTCTTATTCTGTGACATATAAGTTAGTGCTGGATAATCTCCCAGATCTATCCATCCCCATGTTAATAACTTACTCTTTTAGTATTCTATGGTAAGAATTTCTCCTGGCTAATCTTGAAAGCTGTTATCTAAGATCTTGATCTTCAGTCTGATTTCTCTCTTCTTCCTTTACTTGTTATGTAACATTAACCAGGAGGCTTTTTACAAAAAGAAGTAATAATTTTGATTTCTTTATATTAACTGTTTGATGATAAGTAGTGATTATTGGAAATAAGTGATTTTTTAAAATCA
>WEKY01032887.1:0-14882 GCA_013390045.1 Picathartes gymnocephalus
AAACAACCCCAGCTCCCTCATCCCCTCCTCAAAGGTTTTGTCCTCCAGACCCTTCCCCGTCTCTGTTGCCCTCCTCTGGACACACTCCAGCACCTCAATGTCTTTCTAGCAGTGAGGTGCCCAGAATTGGACACAGCACTCAAGGTGCAACCTCACCAGTGCCCCCTCACCAGGGGAGCAACTATTGCCCTGGTCCTGCTGGCCATATTATTCCTAATACAGGCCAGGATGCCATTGGCCTTCCTGGCCACCTGGGCACACACTGGCTCATGTTCAGCCACTCTCAACCAGCAGCTCCAAGTCCTTTTCCACCAGGCAGCTTTCCAGCTGATTACCCTGAGATGCAAATAGAGTGTTCCCCAACACTGGCAGCTGGGCATTAATGTGGATTTCACACTTCCCTACTGTTAATGTTTGTGATATCCCCTTGTCTAAATATCCCTACATAGCCAGCTCTGGAGACTGATGAAAGATAGTGAGGTACACAGATCTTTGGGGCTAACACAGTACAGCTGCTCTTATGCTCTCACATATGCCAGGGAATGACTTTTGTTTTACTATAGAATTTAGAAATCAAACACATTTTTAGCATTGCTCTTCATGAACTTTTGACAGCATTATACAGGGATTGAATATAACATTGGTGGATTTTAAAATCGGTGAACTTGATCTGTTCAAGAGAGCATTTTTCAAACAGGACTAACAATTCAGAAACATAATTTTAGACCAAAAGCCAGGTTAACAAGGAAGCACCTGTCCTTTATGGTCTTTATTTAAAATAGAACTGTGTAATCCCAGAACACCACTGCCTGAAAAACATCTACAGTAGAAACTTTTTATAATCATTTCAAAAGGACCAAAAATGACCTTTGTGCCCATATGAAGCAACGTAGGCATTCAAATTAAAGCTTTGTTACTGACTTAAGTAAAACTACTGTTTGCTACAGGTGAAATCATCCGCTGTGAAACCATCATACCACATTTCACGACCACACACAAAATTGATTGTTTAGAGAGTATTAAGCCTGAGATTTACAATTCATATACTCCAACTTAATATCAAAAGTTTTTCTTACAATTGAACACCCTTCATTATCATTATAGTAGCGATACATTACAAATAATAAACTATATATTACAAGTAATAGTAACGATACAACAAATAATTATTTGCTGCTAGCAAATGACAAACTGGCAGGTTGGATACAATGCAAAGCTGAAGAGAAGTGACTACATTTTTCTCCAATAACTACAAAACAAACCACACCTTTGAAATGGATAATGCACTTCCTAAACATTCCAAAGCACTGAAAAATTGTCTATTACCTCATTGATTTTCCTGTATGGCAAAGTTGTCAGGAGACCACTGAAGAGACTGCTTGAATCTTCCAGCAGTTTACCCCCTTGATCACAAAATACTTTGATTTCCTAAGTCAATTTGGTTAGAAGCTCAGCTTGCTAACAAGTCATTAGGAGAGAGGTCTTGTTTGAAAAGAGCTTAAAAATACACTATGTTAACATATGCTGCCTATTAAGTAATAAAAACTCACACCACATACAGTTAAAATTATCCTGTGTCTGTTTAAAAAAAAAAAAATTAAAATACTTGCACCAATTTTAAGGGATCTCTCACAAAACTGTTCAATTGTAAATGTCATCAACAAAATGGACAAGTCTTTCTGTAACTTCAAGCCTCTAACTTCCTCCCCTTGATATACATCACCACACTGATAATTCTATGCACACTCCATTTCATACTACCCAAAAAGATTTTGCTAAAGTAAGAAGGTCCCAAGAAAAAAAAAAAAACAAACAAAAACCCCAAAAACAAACAAACAACAAAAAAAAATTCATTAGAACATGGACTAAAATCTCAAATTCATTTCACACAGACCTCATCACAGATCCACTTAAGGGATACTTTAGTTCTCTATAGACAGATTTCAACCTATTTAAAAGGGTTTCATACCTCATTATCATTTATCTAAGTACTCCTTTACCATCAAATTTACGTCCACCATATCAAGTAGAGCACAGAATTAAGAAGGTTTAGTTACAAAAATGCCAAGAGCACAAAGCTGACACATGCTATGCATATTGTAATGAATGACCTACTTTAAAACACGCCTATATGTTAGTTCCTACACCATTTTACTGGTTATTCTCTACAGAAATGTGAGTCTTTAACATATCGAGGAGGAAACTAAAAGCCATGTGTTCATTTTTAACGAAGTTGTAGACGGATGGCTGGTGTATATTTTTGTAAAACAGAGAGAACAAAGGAGAGCTGAAGGAAACAGAAGACTCCTCTTTAAAAAAAGGTCCATATTGCTGAATCACAAAGCCACAACTCTCCAACACTTGAATATGCATAGGTGAAAGTTACAGTCTTTTTTTTCCTGTGGGGGGAAAACAAAACAAACACAAAAATATCCTGAACCCGCCCAACTAACCAACAAATCACCAAAAGTACTTGTATTCCAGACGTCAAAACCACCTTATCGTCACAGTTTATGTAACGTTTGGGGTAGATCTTGCTGTCCACTCAGGGCATACCTTCCAGAAACTGAGATTTTATTACAATCAGATTTTTAAATAGATATCATCTAAATTATTACATTTTTACAATGATGTAGCTTTCTGAGACAGCGTTCCAGACTGATGAGTCCATTATGCAATTGTGCATCTTGGGAGCTACTACCAGGATGAACTTTGAAAAGCAGTTAGAGTTTAAAACTTTGCTTTCAAATTTATTTCACAGTTTAGCTTTGAGAGGAAGTGTTTTTCTCTATAGGAATTCTCAGACAGCTATGCTGAGCAAACTAGGTGCTTCTCCCTTTCAAGTTAAATCCTTTAGATTACTTTAACACAGTTCTTTGTGGTTTAATTTATCATGTGTCCTGGCACCATTTATCACTAAATGCAGAATGATGAAGAAATGGCTCTATTAAAATGGAATAACTACTGAATTAAAAAGCTGTTAAATGAGTTGGAGTGCAGACTCCTGTTAACAATATGTGGGAAGAGTGTTTGGCTGAAATAAATTACTTTCACAGTAATAATTTGAGAAGTGCACCTTTGGAGAAACATGTTCAAAAATTCACATCTTGATTTCCTGACTAAAATCATATTCACCACTAATAATATTTTTAAATTAGCTTCATAGCTAAGGTAGGGAAAAAATTAGTCTCAAATACTTTGGTTCAAAACCAAAATACTCTTTATTAAAAAAGCTATGAATGGAAGTTTTAAAAATACTCATGCAAAATAAAATAGCTGATTCCAATTAAGATATATTTCTCATGCTTACCCTTAACTTAAAAAAAAAAAACTTTTACAATCTTTCAATGTAATCTGCCAAATAAACTTGTAAATAATATATAGCCCTGTAATTCAGAGTAGTCTGCATTGTAACTCCAAAAATTATAGTCAACTACGTAATGAGTCGAGATATACTTTCATCTTATTGATTGAAATAGAAAATGTATGTAAGAGAAAGTATTTAATAGATACTCATTAAGTTCATGATAATTAACATAAGATGTTTCAGATATACAACTGAAACTGAAAGATATCTATCTGATATCTTCAGATATCTGTTATATACAGATAACTGTATATAACTGATATATATAAAAAGATATACACTGTTTTCATGTTTTAAAAAACGTTATTAGATTCAAAAATTTATAGGTTGTTATTAACAAAAACCAGACCACTTCCAAACAATTCTTTAGTGCTGTAGATCACCGCATTCTTATTCTTGCGCTTAATCAACAGATTTCTTGTGGTTAACAGCAGCATTTGCTCAACCCTTATTAGAAAATTATTTAGCTCAATAAAAGGAAGTGTCCATCTATCATTCAGGGCCCTCTCATGCACTGATTGATTTCACTGGAAGCAAAAATAATTTCCCAGAACTCACGTCCATCATCTTGCGCCTTTGAAACAACCTCCTAAGGGATATCTTATACTCACAGAGTGCCATCTTTATGGCTTTAAGAGCACATTTTATTTCTATGAATGGTTACTAAAAATCTGCATCCTGACTCAGTCTGTTTTGAGGCTCTACTGTGGCATGGAATACAAAAATAGTTATAACACACATTTCTGTCAACTTTGCCAACACCATGTGTGGACAAATATCATGTAAGAGATGCTAGTGCAAAGGCATGTCATGATTACTCTTTCCCAGACATTCTAGAAAAGCTAGCCATCTTACATAAATCTCCATCAAACAAAAGAAAAAAACCATAATGGCCAAAAGGGCCACTGTATTTAGTACAAGCCAATAGATTTACACTGAAATGACAGGATATGTTACCTGAACATTAGACAGTTTTATACAACAGACAGTAACATGGTGATTGCAAGAAGCAGCCAGTATTCCTAAATGAAAGCCGAATGGAGAGCCTTTGCACTTCTCTTCAAAAACTGAAAATGATTGTTAAGTTTACCTCAAATCGTTGGTGTTTTATTTATTCTGTGTATCAGAAATACACAGGCCATAAAAAACATAAGGATTCTTTTTTCATTTCAGACTTGGTTGACAGAAAAACTCATTTTTTACCTCTACAGACTGTGTGATTGCCAGGCCTGTTGTGAAATCCAGGGTAGAACTATATACATTGACCCTTACACTTGCCCTCCATAGTCATCTGCATATATACCATCTTGCTTCCTTTTGCATGTACAAGAACAGAAGGAGTAAGAATAGTAATGCAGTGACCCACTTTCAGACATCCCTCTTTAGCTTTAATATACCACAATTTTCCCCCCTACACTAATTGAAGGCCCCCTCATGCTTGTATATATTGATCTTGTTCTCTCCTTTGAATGCACACAGTACCGTGTTCCTCTGGTCCAGTGCGGTACCTAAGTCCATCTGCCCTTGCTCCTTTGCCAGCTAAAGCTCCATCAATCTGCCTAGACTGGAATTAATACAGAAGGAAAAAAAAATCATAGTTTCTTTCACAGTTAACTTAAGAGTGTTGAAGTTAAAAGAGCCTTGAGGCTTTGGACTTTTTTAAGGGTATTTTTGTGTGTGGTTTTGTTGTTGTTGGGGCAAGGTTTTTTTCAGAAAATTATAAAACAGGCAAGTTAAGAAGTGAATGTTACCTTCAGCTGAAAACTGTATCCAAATATTAAATATACACTCCACACAGTCTTTTCTGCCATGTTACCATGGATAAAACTAAGTATGAATTAAATATCAAGTAGTTTTGTTTTCTTTTAACAAGTAATCTGCATAGAATATATCTTATTTTCCTTTATAATAGTAAGCAGTTGCATGATAAAATATATTCATAATGAAATATATCTGATAAAATAATTGCTTCTTAGAGGTTTTACCACATTTGTAACACAGCAAATGTATCTTTATTGGTACTCCAGTTATACCATGCAGCATAGCCACTCTCAAAAACGCACAGAAAATTAAAGGGTTTAGTACTTGCAACGATATTTTAAAGAAATGTTAGAGAGTCTCTGTTCCACAAGGAACAGAATCACTGAACCATCAGGGTTGGAAGAGACCTTCAAGATCATCTAGTCCAACCATCAAGCCAGCCCCACCATAATCACTCCCAGCTAATACCCTCAAGTGCCACATCCAGGCACCTCCTGAACAGTTCCAGAGATGGTGGTTCTACCTCCTCCCCTGACAACTTATTCCAATGCCTAACCACCCTTGCAGTGAAAGGGGGATTTCCTAATACCTAATCTGAACCTCCTCTGGGGAAAGAAACTTCAGAAATCGTCAACTGATTATCATAAAATTTAATCTAGACATAGAGATTTCAAAAGAATTTAGTTTCTTTTTTGTAGGATGGGAAAAGGCGGCCAGGCAAAGAAGAAACCTCTCCTCAGCACAGAGCTGAGGACAAGTTGCGGGAGAATCCAAGATGCCAGTCTGGTCCCAAGGCCCCAGGGGAGGGCTGCCACCCCCTCTGCACCATGCACAGCAGTGGGAGCTCTCGGCCAGCCCTGAAATATAGATTAGGACCCACAGGTTCAGTGCTTATGCAGCCACACAGCAAGTTCTGATACCCTTCACTTTAAATAAATAAACATATATAATAGAACTAAATTTGCTGCTTTACCTGTTCTCTTATATTTGGCTCTGGAGACTCCTACAGATTCAAAATGGATTTAGGGAATAATTATAACAATTTAAATGGCTGTCATTCATCAACACTGAAACAGAACTCTCAAATCCTAAACCCTGTTTAGCACAAATGCTTCAAATGGAGGAGCTCTTACAAATGCTTTACTGGCATAATCAAATGTCTTAAGCAGGAATAAACAGACTAAGCTACTGAACTGATGTAAGAGCAAAATGCAAAAATGCCCAGTTTCAGAGCAGGCAATAGTTTTAAGCTAAATTCATTACAGAGCATATTTTAATTAAAAAATAAACAATTCTGAGTATTTTACCAACTTTCTATTTCTTTAAACTTTCCTTTATAAATTTTTTTTAATTACATGCTACATTTCACTTGCACTAAAAATTTTGATTTCTTTTTTCAGAGTCTTCAGCCATTTTTTCATTTGAGTTTCTTTTTTTTCATAGATTTAACCACATTTCTCAATGTTTGCGAAAAAACACCCCAAACAGTAACTTCCAAAGGAACACACAATTCGTTGACTGGGAATCCAAACAAATTTGAACTGCTTGGAAAGAACACAGCTTTTCAACAGTTAATATTCCATCCATTTAATATCTCTAATTATTTTCCCTCTGCAGCTTTGATGGGTAGTTATAGCCTGGAATAAAAACACTGTGGTAAGGACGACTGCACAGCAAGGTTAAGTGCCTTCTTGTCTTCAGTACCAATAATTACCTTTAAAAAAAAAAAGCTGTTTTCAGGTTTGACAGTTAATTTACTAATGAGTACGTGGACCCAATTTATAATAAAGTAATATTGACCAGAAATAATCCCACATTGGTACTCATTCGAATTATTTTATTGTTCAAGTCTCCTATTAAATAAATTGGAAAAGATTAATTTTGCAAGATGGATTGTCAGAGGCTGCTGCATAAACTAGATACATGTCAGCACTAAGTTTAATTATTGATCACAATACAATAGTGCTGAGTATTCCAATCCCCAAACAGCTTCCAGTAACTATCAGCAGATTTCCAAATATAGAAAGTGAAGGGAAAAAATCTGATTGCAGATGACTACATTTTAAAATAAATAAATAATTCATTAGCACCCAATAAAAAATTAATTTTAAAGTACAATTCAGATCACTCACTAGAACATATAACAAGTAATCAGAAAATGAAAGTGCCTCCTTTCATGTGACAAACTGTAATGAAGTACTACAATGTGCTTTTGATCAGGGGATTCCTACAATTCGTCTGTTCTGGAAGAGAAATTATAGTTGGAAATGGAGGTTGGCTGGGGCAGAGTCCCTCATTACAACCTGTCTTGTTGCAAAACAAATGTAAATATTGCAGGAAGTACAGTAGAACACTGTACTTACAGAAACATGTAACAGGAAAGATGTGAGGACACATCTTTGGAAAGAAACCTATTTTCCAGCTCTAATTAAGTTCTCTAATTGTAGAAAGCAGTATAACAGGACAATCCCAATGCTTTCTAGAACCAGTCAGAAGTGGAGAGTTTTCCTTCTAATTTTAGAAGGTTCAGCAAATGTACATGGTAAATGCCTATCTGAGATTTTGCCCCTAGTCCTTAAAAGTCTCTCAGAAAAAACAAAGAGGGGAGAAGTTACAGCCTGATGAAATTCAGTCAAGTTACTTCGTGAAGAGTTCTAATTCCAGAGTAGCAAGTGATTATAAGACCTCTCTTAGCTAAAGAAATCAGCAGGTATGGATGTGTATAAATGTACATAGAGATTTATAGATATGTATGTATAGTAGAAGGAAAGATGGAAACAGCATACAATTTATTTTTTAACACATTGACAGATATTGATATAATATTAATATGGTCACTGCAAATAAATTTTCACAGTTTAATTCTCTACAGTTACTGTTTAAATTTATAGATTTTATAAATTATTTATTATATTATATTATATATATAATATTATATATATAATATANTTTATTCATGTAAATAATATTGAAACCATTGTTTCTGTAGTGAATTTTAGCATGCATCCTGAAAAGTTTTCAACTTCCTCTGACCTTTTAAACAATAATTTCAGAGTATAACTCTGCTTCATTTGCAGTAAAAATAATTTCCCAAGCCAGTATCCAATATCACAGAGAGTCTAAGTCCACTTTAATAGTATCATCATAAACATAGCAGAAACAATTCCAAGGTAATTTGAAGATTATTCCAAAAATAAACAAGCCCTTCCAAGGCTTTTTTTAAAGCAGCTACAAAGTTTTTAATTTTACTCACTGTTACAAATATCGATGTTAACTCATAAATCTGGGCTTTGTCCAACACCTGCTGTAGTCAATAAAATTGCCCCCTTGACTTAACCATGTGCTGGATCACGTCCTTTGTGACAATTATAACACACTTACCAAATGTTACATCCCCAGACCAGGAGAGTTTTTAATTGAGCTTTAAAAGTTTTTATTAAACTGTTGCTATATTCCAAAAGACCAAACACAGCTTGCCACTGAGCTCTTCTCCTGGAGAGTCTCCCAGGAGCCCTAAACTCTTCTGATGAGTCTAAGGGAATGCTTGGCACACTCACTGGTTCTCACAAAGTCTGTGACTGCTTTTGGCAGCCATTGAGCTCCTTTCAGCATAACCTGCTCTAACATTGCTATGCCAGTTTAGGAGTATTCCACTAGCTCAGAGAAATTAATTCGTTAAAAAAAAAAAAAAATTAAGCTATTACAAACTTCCTTATATATGCCCTAAAGCCATTTGAGATGTAAAAGCAATATTGTACTGGCCCTTACACCCACAGCCACTTTTATCTGGGGAAAGACATGACTTCTCAGCTATTCCTTATGCTACTGAAGCCTGGATACAAGGTAGACTTATACCAGGAGATATTCCAGTCCATTCAATTCCCTTCTCCCGTTACAGCTGGTTGTAGGCACACTGGCAAAAGTCAGTATTTAAAAAAAAAAAAAAAAACCATACAAGAAAACAACCCAACCAATTCAAAATGAGATTAATGAGATTACAGAAGATGAAGGCTACAGAATTAATATTTTACATATGTGTAGGCATTCAGGGAAAAATTATTTTTAGTTATAAATTATGTTAAATACAAAAGATATCTCAAGTTCCCTTCTCTAAAAGACACAATTTCTCAGACTAGGTAGTCTGTTGAACTAGATTAAAGCATCCCTTCTGTCATCTTGCCCCTAACACTTCTATGAAGACCTAAGCACACACTTAAGCATACATGAAGTCCAGTGGCCGGGGAAAAAAAGGGGCCCTCACTTAAAGATAGTGTATGAACCCTTGCTATATTAAAAACAAAGTCTTTTGAAGTGGCAGTAGCATTTTCCAAACACCACAAAACAACATTTAGAGAAGCAGTTTTCACCTTAACTCAGTTCACTTAGTGCACACACAAAGGAAACCTGCTTATATCCCAAGAGATTCACAACATATAAAATAATTATTCACTGACAAGACTGTAATCTGAACCTCACAAATGAAGGCAGATGTTTTCAGCAGGAATTATATGGGGAAAAAAAAAAAAACAGTCCGCAATTGTTATTATTCTTTCATATTATTATTATTTCAATAATGCCTAGAGGCTGATAAGTATAAGGGAATTAGTGTGACAAGTCTTTGTTTACAAACCACATTATGATACTCTGGCCTGGAAAATCTCCACGGCAGTTGTGCCACCCAGCTCCTTATTCATCTACCTGGCTCCCTCTGACTGTGAATGGGTGCCTCTAACACAGTAAAACCCCCGGCTCTCCTCCACATTAGTCCCTTTTTGGGAACCATATTTTTTGTTTTCATCATCCCACTAGGTCCTGTGAGATTTGATGCTGCAAATGAAGGAGCTTTGCTTCATGACACTGCCTGCCCATTGGGCTGCAACATCAGGAAGGCCGTGAAACTTCTGACAGTCAAATATTTTTGTTGTTACAGATAAAAAAAATGGACTGGTACTGCCTTCCAGCAGCCCGGCTGCCATGTCCAAAAAGCAATGGTGCCATTGGCTGGAAAGTTGTTTTTAACCTTCTTCATTAGGGTTAGAGGGAAAAAAAAACCCTGAACTACCAATCAAGTAATCAGTGTTTAGCAACTATTGGACAATAACCTACTAATGAAGATTTGTCATCTCCCCAGAAAGGGGATTTTGCCATTTACTGAAGTTCTGATCCTCGTAACTGCCTTAGAGGCATATGGAAAGGACGGCACCACTGAACATGACAGCAACCCCAGGGTAAACTGGCAAAGAGGGAGACCTGCAGCCAATATTGCAGCATGTGGGGAGTCCCCAGTCTGCCTCGGGCAGTGCTGACAAGAAGGAGATACCATTACTGATCATTAATTGCTATTATAGAAGGTTATTAGCCCTTTATTCCTGCAATGAATACACGAATTCAGGTTGTGTGAACACACAACTAATATTTATCAGAAAGCAGATTCGAAAAGTAACTGCATTAATTTCATGCTTAATCCATAAATGTCAAATATAAGTTTGAAAATTTGTTCATTACTAAAAGATGTAAAACACCAGCAGTTGTATAAAACAGAAAAATAAATCAATAAACACAAATCTGTTCAAAATCAGTCTAACATTATGAGAATTTACTTTTACATTATGTTCAAGTCTTATTTTAAACTCAGAAAGAAATAGCCAGATTTAAACTGCCTTCTCCCTACAAGTCACCCAGAAATACCATTAATGTGTGAAAAAATAATAGTAATAACTTGTAAATATCCCATAAACATTTTATTCTTCTCAACCAAAAGCAAGAACTTCAAATACTTTCTCATAAAATTAAATGGTCAAAATTTCAGCCCATACAGCTCTAACCTGAAAGCCAGTGTTGGCTTTTATCATTTCTCTCACTCAAAACAAAGCACCTTTAAGGAAAAAAAGAAAGAAAGTGGTCACTTTCACCTTTACCATAATCAAGGGCACCAAATGAATGGCTTTGCACAGGCTCCAACTCTGGTAAAATTGGTCTTACCAATTTTTTTTTTTTTTCCCTATACCTCTTTATTTTTTTCCTTCATCTCTTTATTTTTTCCTTCAAATATGAACAAACTAAAAAATCCTACATGGAGGAAAATGATGAAATCAACCCAGAGAGAGTCATGGAGAGCAGCTTAGAGCTAAATAATGGAACAGCTTTGCGGTTACCATTCACACAGCTCTCTGAGTCGGGGCTATCAGGCAATGAAGTAGAATAATGAAGCTACTCCTTCAGATAAGAGATCAGCTTTATAAATATGATCTTTTGTACAGCAACTGTAGAACTGTACACTTGAAAATAAGCTTGTCATATCTCTGACAGCAGGTGAAGTGGCTCAGGTTTGTGTATGCTTATGAGTTTCTGGGAATATTAGTAAGTTTACAGAAATAAAAACAGAACAAAGAAACTGTTCAGGAGAAAAAGCTTCCCGGTGCATACGAGCTGGTGGCTGAATGCACACATTCATGGTCAGCAGCCAGTTATATGTGTGTGGCTTGGAGAACAGGGTTCACAACTGTTATTTCTAAAAGCACAGGACATCTCTTTGCATACATGGTAGAAACATCCCTTCTATAACAGAAGCATAGGAGTATATCCTCTTTCCAAGCTAGCACTAGGCTAACAGGGCAGTACCTAATGAAATACATAAATAGATCTGACATCCTGTCCATGGGGGACCACTGGACAGTACCAGAGCCATAAAATAGCATATTATGTGCTCAAACACTATGTTTATATGCAGCATTGAAACACTGCCATGTGGTAATACCAGAACAGTATCTCCACGCATATTGAGCAGTGTGTTTTTATTTCCAGTTGTCTCACAAAAAAATTCCTAAGAAATAAGGATAAGTTCTTTAAAATTTTAATGTTCATCAATATGTAGCTCTTTAAAATCTTATCACAAAAAGTTAATTGAACTACTATTTATTTCTTTTTCCAGGGCAAGGGAGTATTTATTTTCTGGTTTAGTGGATTAATTTTTCTAGTTAAAAAGAAAAAAATATTTACTGTATTTCCCAAGTTCCCAAGTACATGTTTTTTGCTTTTCTTAAAAGACTACTTCAGTTCTTTTTAATAGCCAAAAAAACCCAAAAAATAACCTTTTGCTTTATTGTGATAAAGAAAAAAATAATATTTTCTAGCCACTGCCAGTGAAGTAAGTTCATCACAGCAATTCTCAGTTCATAGGCTGAATATTCAGTTTTAGCATAAGAAGATTTTGCTTCTTCTGTCACCACAACTCTGAAATCAGTATTGTTGCTGCAGGTGGGGGAAGCAATGTGAACTGCAAAGCCACCAGCACTGTCTACACATAAGGTAGGTGCTAGGGAGGCTTAAAGGAGCATCAACAGAAGTGTGTGCTATGAGGGCTCTAAAAAAGCTTTAAGAAACTAGGAATACAATAACCAGCTCTGCAGACACAAAGAGTAGAATGTTGTGAATCAAGTGTAAAGCATTTGAGGCTTCAGAGGTGGGAAAACAACAGGCAGGTGGAAAAATACACTACATGTCTGCATGGTAAGGATGAATGTGATCCATCGGCTGGATATTAGATCGAAGGAGACACAGATCATAGGTTTTTTCCTCTACCATTCATTTACTGACTGATTTTAGAAAAGAAACAGTGTATTCTTATGTGGACTCATTACTTCTATTGTCCACCTCTCCTATTTGGATAACAAATTCTCTGTGTCAAAAATTGCTCTTTCTCGAATATTTGTGCAAAACACAGCAGAGTGAAATTTCAGTGTCTTCACGGAGTCTCTGAAGAACAGCTATAATATAAATGATACAAAATGTGAATTACACAAAATTATGTTTCTTATTATCTTTTTATTTTTTGCCTAGGAGCCCCAAAATATTTTCTGAGCAAGTAAATTTTAGATCTCAATGCAATGATTTAGATCTACTCCGCTGAATAAATAAATTTTAATTTCTATCACAATACAAATAAACAGAGTGTCTTTTATATATAGAAGGAGCAATTTCAAAGGCTCCCTTGACTTTCAGTGGAAGACTCTTGTGCATCCCTTGAGTCTCTAAAAGTGTTCTCTATCTAGTTTTGAAGAAAGAGACAGAAATCATGGCTGAAGAAAACAACTGTAAAAATATCTGCGCAATAATGCTGCATTTTCTGTTATTTAGTGCTTCACCACACTCTCCAATATTTTGATCATGTACTTCATAACATTTTAAATAAAGTGATACAAAGCAACAAAACCTCATAAGTAACTACAGTCACTGAATAATTATGAGATCATTGCACCATTCAGCAATTCTGAGAACAGTCAAACTACCTTGCAGTGCAGATCTCCTCTAGCAGAGAGCAATTGTAGGGAAAAGAAAGATAAATAAATAGGAAAAGAGCCAGCCAAAAAAAAAAAAAAATTTGGGTGAATCCCCTTCCTGCTCCTGCCTCTAAGTTAGTGTTAACCAGCAGAATCATAGAATGGCTTGGGTTGGGGGGAACCTTAAAGATCTTGTAGTTCAAACCTCCATGCCACGGGTGGGAACACCTTTCACTGGACCAGGTCGCTCAGAGCCCCATTCAGCCTGGCCATGAACACTTCTATGTATGGCATCCACAACTCCTCTGGGCAAGCTCTTCCAGTGCCTCACACCCTCACAGTAAAGAATTTCTTCCTAATATCTCACCTAATCTACTCTCTTTCAATTTAAAAGCCATTCACCCATATCACTACATGTCCCTGCAAAAATCTTTCCCCATCTGTCTTGTAGGCTCTCTTCAGATATTGGAAGGCTGAAATTAGGACAGAAGAAGAGAGGAATAAAATTATGTTGTGGAATCTACAGCCCCTTTCTTTTCTACCTTACCTTTTACTGGAAGGTTTTATCTATCTGGATTCATCCAGACTCCCACCATTTTCCTTGTCTCCATCACCACTTCTTTTCTCTTTCCCTACAGTCACTCTGAATTTCCTCTCTTCTCCTCCCAAATATTCTTGCATTCTTCATTCTTCACTTTCCCTCCCTCCCCAGTCCTTTTAGGACATTTGAGCCACAACCTTTTTCCTTACTCTTCTCTGCTCTTTCATAGTCCCTTTCAAAGTGAGCTGAAGCTACTGCATGGATGCTGAACAGGTGTTTGGTGAGGCTGCCTTTCTCTCACCTATGCAAAAAGGCACTCACAGCAATGAGAGGAAAGGAGAAGAGAAAAGACAAAACAAACAATAAAACCCGGCAAATTAAAAAAAAAATAAATAAAAGTGCAGATAAAAGAGAAACAGATATGTGCAGGCCAGAGAGAAACAAGAGAAGGTAGAGCTGAAAAGAGAAGGAATTTAGATGAACCCAAGGGGATTTAGAAAAAGAAATCAATAAAAGAAAGCCAAAAGCCCTTGCTCACAATCATGTCAGGTGAAAATATAAAGAAGTTGGAACAAAAGGAGACCAAACCAGAAAAATTACTCTAATTCTAGGCAAAAAAAAAAAAGTTAATTGAATAAAAACTAGCCCAGTGACCAGAAACAGAAAGAGAAGTGAGGAGAAAAACAAGAGATGACAGAAAATACTGGGAGCAAAACCAGATATTGTTAAAGAACTGAGAAAGAATTTTAAAAAAATAAAGAAAAAAGACTGATTTTAAACTACATTAAGTGCAAATATTTTCCCACATTTATTTTCCTATTACTTTTCCCATCTTGAAAGTCAAAGAAGGAGAAAGGAAGGATGTGGCAGCAGTCTTCTCTCACATCTCTGATCACCACCCTGACTCTGTGTTGACCCATATGGTCACTACAAG
>WEKY01032888.1:0-10218 GCA_013390045.1 Picathartes gymnocephalus
AAAAACTTTTCAACAAGAAGTTTCAATGAATTTTATCTAGGTTCTTGTTCAATTCTGAAGTTGTCATTCTTATTTGTTTCATGTTAATTGTATATTACAGAACCAGTTGCAACTCTAGTACACATTGGAGATGGGGTTACCAGCCTTCATGACAGTGGTATGAGAGCATATGCCATACTGGTCAGAGGCATCTGTAAGAACAGAAATAGATTGAACTCTTGTCTCCCACAAACGCCAGTAAAGAAAAAGCTCCATTTATGACACATTGCCAAATTTCTTTGGAAACAAGGGTGCTCTTCAGCATGCTAAGGCAGAGCAAGGAAGTCAGGTACAGTAAAGAACAACTTTGTTGAGGCTCACTGAGCTGTTAAAACAGCAGGAAAGAAATAAGCTGTCACTCTCTGATGTGCAAGGTTTCATTTCTCTGGAAAGCTGAAGGGACACTGTTTTAGTCATAAATGTCTAAAGAGGTGATGAATAAAAGGCATTAATGATTTTGATTTGACCAATACTTCTGGATAAAACAAATCAGTCTGGGGGAACACAGCAAAAAAAAACCTACTCAGTATTCCTGTTCTAAACAAATAGGAGACAAGAAAAAGTAGTCAGAATTTAGGTCAGAGGATTCTCAAGATTTTGCCTCTTTGGGGAAGATCAGCTATTTTGTTCTCCATCTTTCCAGGTTTTCCTTCTATCTTCCTTAAATATTTTTTTCTCTTTTTTTTTTTTTTTTTTTTTTTTTTTTTTTTTTTTTTTTTTTTCTTTGTGTACNGGCAGCCTACTGCTGTTCCATCCAGTGAAGATGAAATTAGCACTTTTACAAATTGCTTCAGTCCTTGTCTAGTTAAAAAGTATGATGAGCACTACTAGCATCTTTCTCAGGTTTCTTCCTCTTCTCTCTTGCCTGTCTGCAACCCGGTACTCTGCCTATTCCCTCAGCTAAGACTTTCCCTTCCCCTGGCATCAAGCATGTCTGTTCCCTGGCAGTCCTTGTTCTCTCACTTTTTCACTAACCCACGGGAAAAAACAGTGACACCCTGGAACAGGAAAATCTATGATTGCTGCACACATAGGATTTTTCTCAGCTGTCTCAGGTGACTCCATTATGTCACCTGAAATCAGTGATGTCTAGGCCTGATAGTCTCTACTTTTCAATCATGTGGTCTTAAAAGGAAAATTTCTGTTACTAATGCACATTTATTTGGAGAACGAGGAAAAGTAAGAATCACTGGGACTCTGCTAATGGCATGTCACATTTTGTTATTGTGCTGCACTAGCTTCTTCGGCCTCGCGCTAAGAACATTCAATTCCAGCTCCCGAGGATATTGGTTCCATACCAATGAAGCTAAAAATATTTCAGAATGCCCAGGGGGTGAATATTTCTATGTCCTTTTACTTAGATGAGGCTGTTTTAGGATGATGCTGTCTCACACACAATATCTCTTGCATACTAATCAACGCAACAATAATTCAGGTCATTTGATTTCAAAGCATGTTCCCTAATGCGCTAACCTTTCACTGTTAACCTCCACTGTCCTCCTTCATGTGGCACAAAGGGATTGAACCAAGCAACTGGATGATGGATAAAGACAACCGTAAATGAAAACTAAAGATTGAGGCTTAGATTTTTTGTATTACAATACATTTAGATGAAGGAATTGAACCCTGATATCCTGAGTCACAGTCCACTAGTTTAATCACAAGGTTATCCTTCTGTTCCTTTTCCGCAGACAATGAAAGCTTGATGACCGTCTCTACAGTACTTCGAATATTTACACCACAGCCAACCCAATTAAGCCTTTGCCCTGCTTACATGCCTTCATAAAACCATTTAAGCAGGAGAAACACCAACACAATCCTTTAAAAACCAACAACATTTGTTGAAAAAAATACATTCAAAATCAGCAGTGAAAAAAAAAGCTGTTTGAGACTGGATCGTCTGAAAGCTGTCTGTGTGAAACATTTGTAGAAGCTGTTCAGATATATATACATACTGCCAAATGTATTCACAGATTAGTTGCACTCAAAAAATGCAGAATATAGTTTAATGAGTTCTGCATTAAAGTTAAGCCCCTCTTCTCTATTTGTATGTGTTTATGGTCACTACCTTTAAAGCTTTTAAAAGTAAATGCAAATGGTCTTACTGTTTGCTCTTACTGTTCATAATTAGTGTCTGGACAGTAGTTCTTATCTATTTTTGCATGGGTCAAAAGCATTCATTGCAAAATCAGGTGAGAGTGAAAATTATTTAATTCCCAAAGCAGGTAACATTACAACTCAATGTAGACAAAGTGACATGTAATATTTTTGACAATTTTTTTCTCATCAGTGTTCAGCAGAAGAGCTGAATTTATGGGACAGGGTTTCCATCAAGAACGTTTTTACACTGATGAACTGAATAGTCCCATTCCTTTAAAGCGAAATTCAATGTACTCTTCCAATAGTACTATACAGCATATAGGGCTCATAAAATCATGGGAGGTTTGTGTTTGAAGGGACATTAAAAATCTTCTCGTTCCAACACCTGCTATGCACCCAGACACATGCACCTAGACCAGGATGCTCAAATTCCTGTCCATCCTGGCCTTAAACACTTCCAGGGATGGAGCATCCACAACTTCCCTGGGTAACCTGTTCCAATGCCTCATCATTCTCATAGTAAAGAATTTTATACACATTGCTGGTTTACATTTAGCTTTTTATCCATAAGAAAGCTTAAGTCCAGGTGAACCCAGCCCTTCTTCTCAGGGCTACTCTCAATCCTTCCACTACCCAGTCTGTATTGTGCTGGTGATTGCCCAGACCCAATGAAGGAAACACCTGAGATTTTTGAGAGTTCTATCTAATGTTAAAATTGTATGTGTTAGGAAAAACAGCTGTTTACTACCAGTAGCTTTGTTAGGTAAAAAAGAAAAATAATAATTCATTCTACAGCCATGGAGCTGGTGAGAAGCTGGAGCTTACCTTCTTCTCAAGTAAGAGCTCTCCAATAAAATTCTGTGCGTTACAAAAGGAAAGCTTTTTGTAAAATTTCCCACAAAATTAAATGCAAGCAAATCTACTCCAGGGTGATGTAAATCTTCCTTGAGAACAGAAATCAAAGTTTCCATTCCAACTTTACCTCCTCACTTAGATACAATATAGACAGATGGACATATGTCATCTTGTGTACATACATCTAAAGTGACATTTGAAAATGAAAACAAAGCCATTTGGAATCAGACAATCAAAATGTCCTTTATTGAGCTAATTTTTATCCCGTTTTCAAAATTAAATGAAATTAAAATATATTTGTTCCTATGAAGTATTTGCCCTTGCCAAATCCTGGTAAGAAAAAGAAATGTTTCCACTCTGAAGATATTTTATAGCACTGATTTGACCTATCTGTGGCCTTTCCCGAGTTTGCATTTATGACTGTTTCATGAAGAATGTTGTATTGCTTATAGCACCCAGAGCCACTTGTCAGGATATGAGATTCATTGTGCTAGAGACTGTGGAACATGTAAAACAGTGTAAAGCTGTCTGGGCAGGATTCAGCTGCCTTTTTACAGGTTCCTAGTGCAATGTGGGACACCCAAGACTGTCCTAAAAACACATGAAGTGGGACATGTCTGGAAGACCTGCAGCCTTCAGGAACAGCAGCTGGGAGCCTAAAAGGATACCCTTCAGTGCTTAAAATGATGCTAACTTCCTATATTTAGGCAACAAAATCTTACCCTCCCTGTTGTGAAATACAGATTCTGAAAAAAACACTGACTACGGGATGACAAACCGTGTATTTACAAGAAGACAGTGTTAATAAAACAAGTACAGGAACTCTGGGAACATAAAAGAAGCAGAGCTGCATCAAAGCTAAGATCCAATTAGCCCATTAACCTCCCTCTGGCAGTGGTCAACAGTAAAAGTTATAGAGAAACACAACAAAACCAGGCTAATTCTGCAGAGACCCTTCCCTGCAGTATAAGACTGCAAATTAAGAACTTCTTAATAGAAGTAGATTAAATTGCAATCAAAACCTAACATTTTTTACGTGGTCTTTTATGAATAGAAACCTTGGCTAGTGGTTATCTTGAAAAGAAACAGAAGGCTGGCTTTGCTGACTAGGCCCAGGCATAAAATCCACTGTTACCCTGACACCTCTGTGCACTGGAGCCAGCACCATGGCAGAGTATTCCAACATTGTGCTCACAGTGACAGCTAATAAAACCTAAATTGAGAAGGATGCGGCTAAGAAGCTGCCTTTAGCATATACCAAGGGAATTTAAATGATCCTGTGCCACCCAGATCAACTTTCACACAGGTGTTAGGAAACACTGTCTTTCAAAGACATGTGACATTTTTATTAACAGAAAATTTTATTATTAACATGCTTTTTTCTTTTTTTTTTTTTAATTTAGGTTAAATATTCCACTTTTACCTGAGTTGGTCCTTTGGAAGATCTGGAACATTTTTGAAATCTCTCTATTGAAAATGTTTTGGAGTCTGGTGATCAAAATTTGTGAAAAATTCTGAGTTTTGTTTTCATTCTTTCACCTACTGAAAACTAAAATTTTGAGGTATCAGTGTTTATAATCTCAAAAAACCCTTCCTAACCAAATGCCCCTTAGGATTCTAGTTATAATTCCATTGTTCATAACAAATAATTTCTGTGATTTCTTAATTGGCAAGCTCAGGACTGCAAATTTCAAAATAATTCTGTTTTTCAGGATTTATGTCATCTGATGATGATGACATATCATATTCTAAAGTCATAGAGATGTTATTCTGCTCATACATTTCAAGAGCAAAATATTGATCCTGCCAGAAAACAGTGATTTTTAGAGGAAAGATGATAAAGTGTTCCAGTTTTCAAATGTTGCAAAAAAATTATCCTACTAACCTGGTGTCATTGCTGCTAAATGCCATCCCATCAATCCTTTTCTTGCTGACCTGATTTATTGACACATTTCCAGCACTGGTGATGTTCTGTCCAAGGTCATGAGGGGGTCCATTTTTGCTCTGTATCAAATTTAAATCATATCTGGTGACTCCCACATAGACCTGGATGCCCTAGAAAATTAGTAGCTCAGCACTGAGGGCCACAGGAGAGCTTATAGACTTCTAAAATCCAATCCACTGCTGTCCTCACTGAGCAAGCAGCTCCTCACTGGCGAGCAGGGCACAGCTAAGGATCACTCAGGCTGTCCCTGCGTGAGAAAGGTGACAAGCTGGCAAACACAACATCAAGGATTGGTTCATGTAGGTAATTTCACAGCTTTTGGTCACTTTGTGGGAACATCAGCCCAGGTTCTCCCTGGGAAACAGGTTAGTTATTGACAGACAGGGTTCCTCTGAAGTGTGCCATCATTAATATTCACTAAAAAGCATTTTGCATGGTTGCATGCTCAGAAAAACAAAGGTTTTGAATTCTGGTCATTTGCAGTTTGTTGTATCAGCAGGTATGTGAGGCTCCTCAGTTTAATTGTAGCAATGTTTTGAAAGTGAATTCCTGGTTCTACCTGTCATATTTTTATTAGCAGACCTACCACATCAGTGCCTGGGGACAAAGACACATGGAGATCTGATGTTGCTGGGCATTGCCCGGTCTCTGCCCCGTCAAGAGAACAAGGTGACCTGAGAATTCAAAAGAGAAAAAGAAATGACCAATTAAGGAAAGAAAGAGTTCTAGAGGGAGGGAGTAGTGAGAGAAAAGAAGGAAAGCTGGCAGAAGAGGTAACAGACACATTTGACAGTGCTCTAAGTTAGATGGTGCGGTTTCACGCAGTCACAGAATGTTCTGAGTTGGAAGGGACCCCCATGAATCATCACCAAGTCCAACTCAAGTGAATGGTCCGTGCAGGGATTGGACCCACAACTTTGACATTACTAGCAAGTTTCAGCTTGAGATACAGAGCCTGAGGTACCTACAAAAAAAGCCCATTTGCCTCACTGTACTGACGGCTCCACATTGACACAATTATGTCTGCTGTCTGCTGGTTCAGCTGCTTCAGCTGCTTCTGGAGATGTTTTCCAGGCTTGAGCCTCCCGCTGGTGGTCACATGAAGTTTCTCTTTCTCCAAAGTCATGAATTACATGGGGCTATGAGGGTAATATGAGTAGGTTTGCTGCTGTGCTGGCAATGTAATTGCGAGGGCAAAATGTATGTATAATGTGGGGCAGAGGGACAGGGCTCTGCAAGGAAAAAGTATTAATTGAAAGTAGACAGAATTAATTGAAAGAGCTGGACTTGATATCAGCAGACCTTATAATAACCACGTATTCTCATGTACTATGTTTACTTACAATAATTGTTACCCTTACAAGAACTTGAACAAAACATCTCAATCTTTTCTCTTGGTTGACCAGTGGAAAAAAAACCCACAACAAACAACAACGACGACAACAACAACACCCAAACAAAACAAACAAGAGGGAGAGACAGGGATTAGCCTATGGGAAAACAGGAAGACTATTAGTCCCTCATAGTTTCCCAAATACTCCTTTTGCTTCTCATTGTTGAATGCAATCCACATTGCTGCTGAAACACCAGCTTTCTTTACAGATAGCCCACAGGTTATATACATGTAAATTGGTGATATAGAAGAAAGCATGTATTATAAGTTATCATGGCCAGAAGCTCTGAGCCTTTGGACACTGGAATAGAAGTAAAATGAACAGTGCAAAGCTTTCTAAAATATTTACTTCTTTTGTAAGCTTATAAGACTCCCTGAGAAAAAAGAGCTCTATAGTGAAATTCTTCTTTGGAAGTGGACAGGATACACGTCATGGGGCAATTCTCACCCTCTGTGCAGCAACCATCATGCAGGCTTACAAACAAGGTGATGTTTCCAGTAGAGTCAGCACTTCACCCTTCATTTCTCAGCGCAGATAGGAGTCCATGGAAGGTATTAAATGTCCAGTAGAGACAGAAATACTTGGTGGAGACACTTTTATTTTACTGACACTGTGAAAAAAAAACCCAAAACAAACAGCTATGGGAAACTGAAAAACAAATTTACAAGTATTTGGGTTTTTTCTCCCTACAGATCTGTTGTCAAAAAAATACAGCTCTGCAAGTGAGATCAACTGCCTTCAGTTTAAAATAACAAGCTTTATTATATGGATTTTCCTTGAGACAATCAATAAATTATCTTTGTTCTGCTCCTTGTATGATCAAGAATATGTTTCTGTTTCTCTCCTCTGACTCTTTTTTGGGAGTCAGAGCCCTGGTAGTTCTTCAAGGCAGGGTACCTGCTCCAAATCCTGTCCTACATCACCTGAAAGTAGTCTGGAAAACAGAGTATAGATTTGACTGAAATTTAAAAAGGAGCTTACCTTCCCATTAACTAGAATAAATTAGGTCTCTTGGTCTTAAAAGGCTATTCACCGAGAGCTTTGTGGAAAATTTGAATAGGAAGCAAGGTTTCAGCAGGCCTAGAGTACTGTGCCAATGAGTAGGCATGCTGGGAACAGTCTCCACTTGAGAAGTGCTCTGAGAAGAACTATGGGAGACTGACAAGGGGAATTAACTCCAGGTTTGGGACTGCTGTTTGAGTGAGGGATCCAAGAAGCTCATAAAATATGGAACAGGATCAGCACATAAGCTGCTTTGTATATGTGCAACAGTGGAAATTTAGTCATTTAACCCTCTTGAGTTAATCAGCAGCTGAGCAGTGGTTTTTGAAGGTTTTAGGTAGCTTAAGATACATATATGCATCTCGGTTCAGCAGTCTTAAAAAAAACCTCACAGTAAGGGAAATAAAATCCCATGCGCTTGTTATGTCCAGGCTGCCTCTACGGCTTGGAGTTTTATTCAATCTCTTCTGGAAGGACTTATCAAAACAACAGATCGCTTTGGCTAATTAGCCAATATTAGCTAGAGAACTGTGATTTCTCCATTCTTGAAATAAGGAGGTTAGTTGTGACTGCCTGGTGAAGAAAATGGTATTACTCTGAAAAGCTGAAATTCTCTAATGTGTCAAAAATCAACACGCATCTATGATATGTTTCTTTGATTTTTAGAAAGACAAGACACTGTACTGTGACCGGTGACTCCATATGGATGTGCCACATTTTCTAAAGGTGGGGCAGAAAACTTTGTGACCTGTGACACACATCGCAGTTTCCTCACATCTGAGGTGGGTGTGGCAGGATGGTGCAGGGCTCAGTGTGGAGGCTGTTTCAGGAGCAGGCTCACATATACCTGCTGTCTCACCTCCTCCAAAAGGCAGCACCACCCTGAAGTCCCCATGCCAGAACGGTCCTGGCATCAGACCTGTGATAGAAACCTGCCATAACACCTACACTTGATTCACTTGTGTCTCAGGGGCTACAAAATGCTTCCCACAAAACTTGCTGTTCTTCTATCTGAAAAACCCACAGCAGTCAGTTTAGGATTTTAATTGTATTTCCCTTTCAGTTGTGGTCACATGGAAATATAATTACATCTATTTTGTCCCAGACAAATGAAAAAAAAAAAAAAGGCAAAGAAAAAAAAAGCATTTAAAGAAATGGAAGTTTACACAGTAACACAAGATCCAGAACTGCAGTAATTACCCCAACATAAGTCTCCAAAGAGTAAAAATGAGACATCACAGAGGAACAGATTATGCCATGTCTGTGGATGCTGGGGTTCATATGTCTTCCTCTGAGGCAGCCTGTCCTTCTTGCTGTTAGAGACAGGATGCTGGGCTGAACAGACCTGGAGCATGATCCAGTCTGACAATTTCTGTGTTCCTAAGACTACCAGATAGAGAAAACATACCTTATTTAAGCTACTTTAATTTTTCTCTTTCTTTCATGCAGATTTAATTTCCTTCTGGAAAGCAGTTACCCAGCTGTGGCTATGAAACTGGTAATAAGCACACAGCTTCAGTTCAGAGGTGATCAAGCACTGCTCCTATGTTTTAAGTAACAGAAGATGGGAAAGGCAGGAATGGGGGTAGGTAATGAAGGCATTTTGTGGTGTTTGGATCAAGCATCCAGGGAGCACGTCATAGTTGTCAGAGCGAAACAGCAAGTTCTGGTCTTCTTCAGATCAAACTTTTTCAAAACAGGCACAGAAAGCATGTTCTTTCTGCTAAAAGAAAGACAGGAAAAAGGAATCTAAGTAGCTACATGCTAAATCATTTCAAAGCTAATTCTTTTCACTCCTGTGTAACACTTTCATCTTCTTTAATAACAGGAAGATGGATATACATAAAACTTTATGTTTTTAAAATTATCACTCTTGCCTTTGAAAAGTAGAGATAGGTCTTCTGTTAAGGAGCAACAAAACAGATACATTGATTAAATGCTGTTAATCCAGTTTGCAGTGCCTGAAGTTCTGGCACTGGTTCACTTTTTTACAAAGGAAAATGCATATGGAAAACTTGGAAAAGCTCCACGGTTGAAAACTTTCTCCTCGCAAACCTTGCCATTGAATTTAAAGGACCAGGAATCTCATGTGCATTCCCTGTCCTTTTATTCCTTCTCCAAAACAAGTTTCAGAAAAAAAAGGTAACATTTAACATCTAGCAGAAAAAAAAATAAAGGCAAACATTAAAATATTTCAGGCTTTGGAATACATTTCCTGTTTCCTTTCTACTGTCAGCAAACTGTTTTGTAATTACAACCAGAAATCAGAACTTTATGTCTGGGCATGATGGGTGCAAAGGGGTAGAGATTGTAATCAATCCAAGGTGAGTATTAGAGGAACAAGAGGATCCAGGACAACTGCTGGAAAGATTATAGGGTCTGGGTGTGGACTAGGAAACCTGTCTGGGGTAGGGGGGATTGTTACTGGGCAGACAAATTAACATGGTGAAGCATGGAATACCACACACAGAATATTTCAGTCAGAAGGAACCTATCATGATCATCTAGTCCAGCTGCCTGACCACTGCAGGGCTGATCAAAAGTTAAAGCATGTTCCTGAGGGCCTTGTCCAAATGCCTGTTAAACACTGACAGGCTTGGGGCATAAACCACCTCTCTAGGAAGCCTGTTCCCGTGTTTGACCATCCTCTGGGTGAAAATGTCCTTCACAATGTGTAGTCTGAACCTCCCCTGGTGCAGCTTTGAACCATTCCCATGCATTCTTTAACTGGTTATCAGGAAAAAGAGATTAGCACCTCCCTCTCCACTTCCCCTCCTCAGGAAACTATAGAGAGCAATGAAGTCACCTTCAGCCTCTTTCTCTTCAAACCATACAACTTAGTGTCCTCAGCCCTCCAGATGGGACATTCCTTCCAGCCCTTTC
>WEKY01032889.1:8419-20041 GCA_013390045.1 Picathartes gymnocephalus
TAAGTGTATATATAAATGTGTATATATAAGTATATATATATGAAAAAAATATATAAGAAGTATATATATAAATATATATATAAGTATATATAAGTATATATATAAGTGCATACATATAAGCATATATATAAGAAAATATATATAAAAGAAGTATATCTATAAAGCATATATATAACATATAAAAGAATGTATAGGTGTATATATGTAAGTATATATATAATACATATGTTAAAATTATAGACGTACTTACATTTATATTTCCAATGGTCCCCGTGTTCGTTCCCTGTTCTCCCCAAGGAATTGCTGTCCCCCAGTTTTCTGGGATGTCCAGCGTCCACACACACTTTTGTATATTAAATACCTGGGACCGAAGCGTGATCCCCCGGGATCCCCGGAATCTCCCTGGCGCTGTTCATCCCGCTGTATTCCAGCATTTCCCACGGCATCCCTGAATTCACTCCCTCCAGCTGTGCCAAGGCCTGGGAGCGGGAGAATCGGGAAACTCGGGGGGTTTTTAGGGTGCTGGGAAGCATCGAGTGGCTCCACGTGTGTGTACGGACAGAGATTACAGCTGGGGATGGATAATCCGTGGAGATTAGAGGCAACTGAGAGGCTGATGAGGGAGAATCGGCAGATCAATGAGAGGTAATTGGCAGATTGATGATGGACAACCGGCAGATATCAGCTGTGCGTCAATGGATGGGCGGAGGATTGATCCACCACCGATAAATCCCACCTTCCCCCATGCTGTGGGATTCTTCTGCCGCCTTCCAGAAGGAATTCCCCAAGTTCAGAGTGGATTTTCAAACCCACATCCCGGTTCAACCAGAGAGAAAAGGCCCCTGTTTCCAGAACTCTCATTTTCCTGCCGGGTCAGATCCTGCCCCTGCCTCAGCAAAGCCCCCCCTGGTGCTTCTCCGACCCACCCAGAGTGGGTTAATTTTGGGGGATTTTGGCTCATTTTGAGTCTATTTTGAGCGCGTTTTGGGTCATTTTCAGAAGATTTTGGGTCATGTTGGGTCAATTTTCACTGATTTTGGGTGGATTTTGGCTTCCTTTGGGTCATTCGGGGCATTTTTGGGGTGGATTTTGAGGCGTTTTTGGGTAGATTTTGGTTCATTTTGGGGCTGCTTTTGGTTCATTGTGGGTCACCCCAGGTGAATTTTGAGGGCATTTTGAGTCATTCTTGCTCATTCTGGGGTAGATTTTGGTCCATTTTGGGGCTGCTTTTGGTTCATTGTGGGTCACCCCAGGTGAATCTTGGGGGCATTTTGAGTCATTCTTGCTCATTTTGGGAGGATTTTGGGTCATTTCTGGTAAATTTTGGGACACCTGGAAAGCACCTGGACTGCGCCAATCCAGTGGTTGCACCTCTGGACACGAGGGATGCTCATGGCACGGCCGGGCAGGAAAGGGGGGATTCGGAACATCCTAAAACAGAAACCCACAAAGAGTTTGGGATCCTCCAGCCCCCTGAGCCTGTGACTGCGGCAATCCAGCCGCTGTCTTCCTTTGTTTAAACGCATTTACTTCGTCATCCAGAGACTTCTCCTCCTCCTCTCGTTTCTTCCTTTCATCCCGAAGCGATTTCTCCAGGCGGAGACAAACTTTTCACGCAGCTAAAGGGACAGGAGAGAGGCGAGCAGAACGTGGCACTGCCAGAAATTCCGTTCACAGGAAAGGAGGGAGGTGGAAGGATCCCTTGAGGTCTGAACACCCTGGAGGACAAAGCACGGCAGCGTTTGACAAAACCAGCCTCACCAACCCGCCAGCAATCCCTCCCGCCATCCCACTGGAAATTTTCCAGCCCCAGAGCCGCTGGGAACATCCATGCCTGGGGAATTAGGCTGGGTTAAAGGCAGAACATCCCAGCTGGAGAGGCCCCGGCCCTTCCTCACGCAGGGCAGACACGGAGCGCTGCCGGCAGCGCCTTCCGCGCCCGGAGCGTTGACAGCGTTATTTCCAAAGGCACCGCGGCTTAATCAAACCTCAGACACGCCAAGCTCCGCCGTAAAAAATACCCCAAAAATTATATAACGCACATGTTTTTATGCTTTGCCAATTACAGCTGGAATAGGGACTGTTTGTTTCAGCCCCTCTCAAAATGAGGCGAGGATGGGAAAACAACCTATTTTCCTTATTAGGTTCAGGAGTCAAAGGACTCAGCCAGGAGCCGCAGGCTTCAAGAGCATAGAAGATTAAGACATATATTGGATTCATGATGGAGGGCACAAAGTTCATTTTCAAAATAAAACAGAATTTTATTCATATTCCTTTTAAAATTCAGATTGCCATTTGCCAGCTGACCTGTGACATGGCAGCAGTGTATTACATTTTCAATGAGCAGCCTGTCTGGAGCTGGCAGGAGAGGAAACTGCTTCCTGGTGGAGTTTTTTTTTCACCACCCTTAAATAGTAAGAATTTGTCGGGATTGTTGTCAGTAATGGGAGACGGTGCAAACAGGGACAGGGCAGCATATTTATTTTTAATAAGGCGACATGCAGAATAGCAAAGTCCCTGGCATTATGCACCGAATGGGGCTGAAAAAATAGAAGGAAAAAAAGAAAAGGAGAAGCCAGAGCTCGGTTGCAATTTGTATGTGGAAATCAGGGGTGGAAATACTTGGCAGATACATTGAAAATCAAAACAAAAGCAGAGCAGGGGGAAAAAAAAAAATCCGCATCTATATTAAAAACTGAAATGCAAACGCAGTCGGCAGCGAGTTTGCGGAGAGCGCGAGTCAAGCCAAGGGTTTCTCTAGCGAGGAGCGAGATTTATGGAGCTCGCCATCTGTCAGAATTAGATTACAAAAGGCACATATGCAAAGATACAGCACGCCTGATTTTCATATATATTAAACCCCGCAACTCCTGCGGAAAACGAGGCTCCGCACGCGGCGGCGGCGCCCGAAAGCTCCCGCCGCCAACTTTGGGGCTCTGCTGGGATTGTGCTGCCACGGGGATGGAGGGAAATGTCCTGCGGGGTCTGCAGATCCAGCTCCACGTGGGCCTGGGTGCGCAGCTCCGTGGGAAACCCAAAATGTAACATCGGGGCTGGGAGGAGGGAGGGACAGCACCGACAGAAAGGGGACGCGGAGCACGCTCAGCCCAGCCAGGGGGTGATGCTGCTTTGGGGTCAGAGCAAACAGAGAGAAGCGTAACACAGAATCCTTTTCCAGCCCATTTTCCAACTGATTTTCCCTCATGGCAGTCTCCGAGCCCCCATTTCCAGGTGACACAGCGGGATTCCTACTCCCACACCAATTATTTGTGTATAAGGTGCCTTTTGTCCCGTGCAGAACAGAGAACGCGGAGCACGCTCAGCCCAGCCAGGGGGCGATACTGCTTTGGGGACAGAGCAAGCAGGGAGAAGGATGACAGAGAACCCTTTTCCAACTGATTTTCCCTCATGGCAATCTCCAAGCCCTCATTTCCGGGGTGACACAGCAGGATTCCCACTCCCACACAAATTATTTGTGCATGAGGTGCCTTTTGTCCCGTGCAGAAAAGGGGATGTGGAGCACGCTCAGCCCAGCCAGGGGGCGATACTGCTTTGGGGACAGAGCAAGCAGGGAGAAGGATGACAGAGAACCCTTTTCCAACTGATTTTCCCTCATGGCAGACCCCAAGCCCCCATTTCCGGGGTGACACAGCAGGATTCCCAGTCCCACACCAATTATTTGTGTACGAGGCGCCTTTTGTTCCGTGCAGAAAAGGGGACGTGAACCACCATCAACCCAGCCAGGTGGTGATGCTGCTTTGGGGTCAGAGCAAACAGAGAGAAGAGTAACACAGAACCCTTTCCCAACTGATTTTCCCTCATGGCAGGCCCCAAGCCCCCATTTCCGGGGTGACACAGCAGGATTCCCAGTCCCACACCAATTATTTGTGTACGAGGCGCCTTTTGTCTCCGCAATCAAAGCCCGAGCACAAACCACTGCCGCTCTCCTGATAACTTAATCAAGGACTCTCTGCTCCAATCTACCTGTAGATAAAACCCGGGGTGTGTTTTGACACGGAGAAACAAATCCACTTAGGGCAGGTGAATTAGCTAATCATCATCTCAGCCCCGCTCGGCGCGGGGATGCTGCTGCATATCAATTGTGCCCGCCCTGGCTGGCAGCCTGGCCCTGCCCCGGCTCTCTCGTGTTAACCCACACCCAGGAAATCCTCTCCCGGTGACAATGGAGGAGCGGGAGAAGCAATTTTGTTGGCAATCTGTTTTAGTTTGGGAGCAGCTGAGCTCCGAGGCGGAGCGCTGCAGAGAGGGCCGGGATTCAGGGCAGGGAAGGGATGCTCTCAAGGTGCTGGCAGACCTGGCATCGGTGTCCGAGCCGTGCCAGGATGCTCAGCCGGGCTTTTCCACCAGGGATGACACTGGCTGGGGTATTTCTCATCGGTTTTACCCCAACATCTACTTTTAGCTGGCTCAGGGGGAGTTTAATTGATCACAGCGTCACCTCACGGCTGTCCGTGAGCTCCAGCTAACAGGTAGAAACACTGAGTTCTAAGTATGCCAAAAATATGAAAGGGGAAAACCCCCCCCCCACTTCTCTTTTTCTGCAGGATCATTTCATTTCAGATCCTAATGTTTCTTAATTCCTGATGGTTCTCATCTCGCCTCAATTTAGAGCACAAAACATTTTGAAACACCAACCTGCAAAGCCGTGCGGTTACTCCGTACCTTAATTTATGAAACCGCCTGCTGGAAGGTGCTGAGGCTGGCTGGGTATTAAAATAATAATTAATATTAACAGTCTTAACGCCACTGCTCGACGCCACGGCCACTTTTTGCATTAATCACAAGAAGAAATCCAGGCTGCTCGGGCCGTTCCCAGCATTTCAATGGATAAGGCGGCGCAGGAAGGAGCCGGGGCCCTGCAGACACGCCCAGGCGTGGGTGGAGGATGCCAGCACCGTGCCTGCTCCTCCTGGGAGGAGCCACACCTTGGGCAGGTGGAGGAGAGGAACCCAAAAGCGGAGAGAGGAGCCCCTGGAGCAGCCACAGGGACTGAGAGGAGCGGAGCCTTGCCTCCCCAAGCCCGCTCCTGGCTGCTGGGCATAAAACACCGGCTCCTTAATTGGTGTGCGCTTCTCCAACATGTTTTTAATGAAAAGGCGGCACATAACTCTCGGTTTGTTGGCTGGCAGAGCCCAATTTACAAAAGTGGGAGTGCGAGATAAGAACAGAGTACATCTGCAGCGCAGGCTGTGCAATGAATCACGCCGTGCCAGAGTTGAGCAGAATATAATTGAGTCCAACATCTCCGAGCACTTTCACCATAATTAATGATAATCTGTAACAGAGGAATCTGAGATTCCAGTTCAGAGAACTGTTTAATTAGGCCAAGTAATGAAAGCAGCAGCAGTACAAGAATATGGCCTGCCTCATGATTAATGATTCATGCTGCCGAACACAAAAGTGCCGCGCCGTTAACTCCAACGGGGCTGCGGCGCCCTGGCATTTACGGAGCGGGGGAAAGGCAGCTCTGCCGGGCTGGGGATGGAGCTGGCAGCAGCCCTGCCCCGCCTATTTACATGATAAATAAGGTTGCAAAGTCTCCCCCGGCCGCCTTTGTTGCGGGGGGCTCGCGCAGAAACCCGGCCTCAGCCTGGACATCAGTATTAGGGAAGACCGCCCTGCCCGGTAATTAATGGCCTCACTGCTAAAGTTGGGCAGGCAGCGCTGTTGTTTTCCCCTTTGTAGCGGCTAACAGAGACAAGCCCTGGTGAGAGGATGAGCTCTGGGTGCAGCTCCAGACATGGATTTATACGGGCACACGCTCGGCTCGCAGGGAGGGAAAATAGTCCAGCCCGCAAGGTATGAAGCGTAAAAAAAAGAAAGGGAAAAAAGGAAAAAAAAAAAATAAGAGGGGTAAGGGTTTTTTTTGTTTTTTTTTTTTTTTTTCTGCGCTTCCACGCTTNCACTTTTGCCGGGTCAGGGTGCAAAAACGTAGAGCAATTTGACAACGGAATTGCCCTGGGAGTGTAAAGGACACGACAAAAGAAGTGATAAGGCTGCCTGGGGCTCTAACTTACAAGGCAGCAAATTACACGGGTTTTATGCGACTATTTACTGCTCCTTTCAATGAAACAGGGAGCCCTACTTATCGTGGGCCCTGCAGAAGGCCCGGTACATATGCAAGGTGTGAGATAAGGGCATTTTCCGTGTTCCCTAATGCCTCCCTCCCCCCCCCGCCCCCCCAGATTAGGGCTCCTCGGGTGCCTCTCCAGCCCGGCCACGGCTCAGCACCCACGGTGACAAATGCCCGCGCAGGGACATTATCTGCTCTCTGCCGTAATGGGCCAGCATTTCCAGCATCCTCCCCTGCCGGCGGGACCCCCTGCCCCGCAGCTGCCCTTCCCCGGCACACACAGCCTCCTTCTGCTCCGTCCTCGGGGATTTCGGGGCTCCAGGGGGGCTTTAAAAGGGGTGTGAGACTGATCCGGGGGCGATCGGGATCGGAGTGGCAGCGCCCTGAGCTGGGAGGGACCCGTGGGATCCTCGATCCAGCTCCTGGCCCTGCACAGACACCCCAAATTCCCACCCAGGGCATCCCTGGGAGCGGGGTCCAAACATTCCTGGAGCTCTTGGGGAATGTGCCCGTTCCCCGGGGAAGAACCTTTCCCTAAAACCCGGCCTGACCCTCCCGTGGCCCAGCTTCGCACCAGCACTGAGAAACCAGTGACCGCTACAAGATTTCACCAGCGATTTCCCCGAAGAAGAAAACGCTCGAAGAAAACCCCACCCAAAACGAGGGGGGAACGGAGGTGTTGGAATTACAACATCCAAACGGCGAGCGCGGCAACTTGAGGATCTTTAAGGGGCGTTTTAAAGAGCTCATAAACTTCTGGGTGGGATCCCAGAGGCTCTGAGGCTGTCCGACAGCCCTCGGGTGTTTTACAAAGACACTCCGGGGAACCTCGGAGCAGTTTCTTGTTCTGTGAAAGGGGAACTGTGCGAAACTCCCGAGGGAGGCAGGGTGAGGAGGAGGAAGATGAGAAGGAAGTGATTGAGGACAGCAGCGTGGCTGCTTTACTGATCCCTCATGTTTTTGAAGATGCTGCTGCCACAAGAGAGAAGGGAAGTTCAGTAGATGTTAAATTAAAGCTAAATTTTCGTTTGAGGAGGTTTCACCGAGCAGAAATCTGCGGAAACATCCAGGGCCAGCCCAACCCGGAGGAGTTTGGGTGACGTCAAGCAGAGCAGCTCTGGGTACCAGAGGAGCAATGAGGGGGTTTGGGGCAGCTCCCAAATTCCAGAGGTGCTTCCTGCCGGCCCAGCGAGGGCATGGGCACAGCCAGAAAGGGTTCCAGGGAGGGGACAGTGCCACAAACACCGGGAAAGGTCCCATCGGAAATCCAGAAGTGCAGAGTGGCTGCTCAGCCTTGTCCCGGGTCACACAGGCTGCTCAGGGCATCTCCCACCTCCCTGCACGAGGCACAAGGGGATTTTTAAGGAATCTCTCCCTCTTTTCCCATTCAATATTCCAGGGGACAGGGGACTCAGACTGTTTGTGAGAGGCTCCTGCTAATTAGAGCATCACAAGGGATCAGAAATGAAGCAGCAGCATCACCCTGAAATCGTAAAAGCTGCCACAATGGACCCTGTGCTGTAACTCATCCCGCGTTCCACCGGCAAGTGATTTTAATATTTAAATTCGAGGGGCTTTTGCCCCATCACGGGAAGATCCCATCATTGCCAGCACCAATCCCTGCAATATCTCCAAGTTTGCCGTGGACATTCCTGCAGACGGAACTCAGCGGCCGGAGGGTTCAGAAGGGAAAACGTTGAGATGATATCGCTGCAGGAAGATTTAAAGCTAAACTTAGCATCCCTAATTTTTTTTTCCCCCCCATCATCAGCCCCAAGAAAAATTAGCCTGGTGACGTCCGGCCCTGCTGAGAAAATCAACAGAGAAGGAAGTGCTGAAATCAGCCCGTGCTTTCCATGCCCTGAGCCAAACCCTGACTTATTTTAGGGCTCTCCAGAAGTCTGAAGCAGAGTTTGGGGTTTAGGCCACTGGGAGATGGGTACAGGGAACCTGGCTCAGCCCTTGGTGGAATTCCAAACGTGGCCAGGAGGTTTTTTTCTTGGAAATTCCTGTTAAACTTGCGCAGAGACGGGGAAAACTCCAATTCACAAAAATCTCCCGGCTGGACGTGTTTTCCCAAAGCCCCGGCACGCGGGGAGGGAGGGAATGAGATCCTTCCCTCTCTAAAAACCAGCAAGGGCTGCTCCAGAAATGGGAATTACAGCAGGGGCCGGACTGGGAGAGAGGCTGAGGAGCAGGGCCAGGCATTAAAACACTGAGGAAACCTTGAGGCTGCACCTGAAACCTGGGACAAGGGAGAATTCCTGAGGGACTGGAGCATGTCCAGGGATGGGAACGGAGCTGGGAAAGGGGCTGGAGAATTCCTGAGGGAGATGGGAAAGGGACTGGAGAATTCCTGAGGGAGATGGGAAAGGGACTGGAGAATTCCTGAGGGAGATGGGACAGGGGCTGGAGAATTCCTGAGGGAGCTGGGAAGGGGTTGGAGAATTCCTGAGGGAGCTGGAAAAGGGGGCTGGAGAATTCCTGAGGGAGCTGGGAAAGGGGCTGGAGAATTCCTGAGGGAGAGGGGAAAGGGGGCTGGAGAATTCCTGAGGGAGATGGGAAAGGGCTGGAGAGTTGCTGAGGGAGATGGGAAAGGGGCTGGAGAATTCCTGAGGGAGCTGGGAAAGGGGCTCAGCCTGGAGAAAAGGAGGATCCAGAGGGATCTTTTCTCTCTCTAGAATTCCCTGACAGGAGGGGGCAGCTGGGGGAGGATTTGGGATCTGATCCCAGGGAACAGGGACAGGAGGAGAGGGAACGGCCTCAGGCTGGGCCAGGGTGGATATTCGGGAAAATCCCTTCATGGAAAAGGCTGTCAGTGCATTCCCCATCCCTGGGGGGATTTCCAAGCCCTATGGATGTGGCACTGGGGACACGGGGCAGCGCTGGCTGAAGGAACTCTTTGAATTCCATCCTCTCAGAGGACTTTTCCAGCCCATCCCATGGTTTTATCTCCCCTGGCAATACTTTGAACACCTTCTCAAGGTTTTTTTTTTTTTTCCTCCAGCCTGTCCCACCTGAGCCTCAAGCAGGTCCAGGAGTGTCCAACCACGGGAGTTCCACACTTGGCCCAAGCCAAGGGAGACCCCAGAGGTTCTGGGTGGGAATCGTGGTCCAGGGCAGCTCCTCCTCTCCTGCCTGGCTGGGAGAGCAGCAGAGGCTGCAGGTCCGTCTGCAGGGAGCCAAACAAACTCCAGCTCTGCCTGGGACTGCCTAATGCCACCCTCGGAACAGCCGGATTCATTGACTTTGCAGAATCAATAGCTATTTTTATTAATCATCTTTAGATAGCAGGATGCTCCTACTATATCTCTTTCAGCGGCTAATACAATAAATTCCCCCTTTTGATGTTCCCTGACATTTGAGCAAATTAAATGGAGCATTAAATGTGATCCTCTTTGGGACAAAAGTGGGCAGAATCATTTGTGACTACTTTATTAACTGTTCTGAGAGCGCTGGCAGCACCTTCCAAAGTGCTGTTCGGCATGCCATGTTTATTATTATTTAAATTTTCCGTTATATTGCTGTGGATCAAATGGTTTTAGTTGGGTGGAATGGAAATATTTCCGTATTTCCTCTTATTTTGAACGTGGCACCAGCTGAAGGACCAGAGTCCATCTTCGCTGGGTGCATTACAGGCAACACTTGGGGTATTTTTGCCCTTAAAAATGGATGATAACCATTAAAAAGTTCACATTTAAGTCATTTTGTTGTGAAATAGTTAAAACAACCTTTTTAAGAGGCGATTGCCCAAGAATTATTGTTTCGTTGTGAAAAAGTGAGCCTGGTTTTCCTGCTCAGTGCCAAAGGATCAATCAGATATTGCAGCCCGGAAAAGGGAACAGGGGGAATTCCCCGTGGTGGGGGTCCCCGAGCCCCACCCAGACCCCGGAATGTTCCCGGGGTGTTCTCCACGTGCAGCCACTGCCAAAGCCTTTCACATCAGCCACTCCTGCACTTAGAATCTCCAAATAACAGCAAAACCAACCCAACCCAACGGCCCGACTCGGATATTCCCTTCATCCCCATCTTCCAGGGGCGCCATTCCAGGAGGGAAGGGGCGGGGAAAAGCCGATTCCTGAGCCCACAGATCACTTCTGTCCCTCAGCTGTTGATCAATTCCAGCACAAAACACCCCCTGAGCCCCGGGATTGCCCTCGGTTGTGTCTTGATAACAAAGCGATGCTGCCCAGCGCTCCCCTGCCTCCCGGATCCGAGGCAGAATTCCATCACCTCCTTCCGGAGCCGCTGCGGGCAAACATTGGAGTTTCGGATTAAGCAGATAAGAACCAATTGACATAAAAATAAGAATTTTAGACCCAGCCCCTCTCAGTGAAACCAGGCAGGAGCTTGGGTTGGAGCTGGAATATCACAAGGAATTGCAGTTCGCCCCATCCCCTCCGGTGCGGGAGCGATGCAGGTGAGTTAGCACAGAGCTCAGCTCCTAATTAGCCCTGCAGAGGAACTAATTAACCGAACTGAGCGTTGGCTTAGCACAGCTTTGCCTTTCCCAGCGTCCAAGAGGTGGAAAGTGGGACTGGGCAGAGCTGGAGGAGGATGGGAAGGCTCAGCTGTGGGTGACACAGGACACTCCTGGCACCTTTCCCTGCATCCCAGCCTCTCCCTCTGCCTGAGCCGCTGGATTTGGGGAGCACTTGGCTGAATTCCTGGGCAGGGAGGTCCCACAGCAGAATCCTGGGATCACTAAGGCTGGAAAAGCCCTCCCAGACCATGGGGTCCAACCTGTGCCCAATCAACCCAAGCTGTCTCAGCACAGCTCTGCCTTTCCCAGCGTCCAGGAGGTGGAAAGTGGGACTGGGCAGAGCTGGAGGAGGATGGGAAGGCTCAGCTGGGGCAGCTCTGGGGTGGCACAGGACACTCCTGGCACCATTCCCTGCATCCCATCCTCTCCCTCTGCCTGAGCCGCTGGATTTGGGGAGCACCTGGCTGAATTCCTGGGCAGAGAGGTCCCACAGCAGAATCCTGGGATCACTGAGGTTGGAAAAATCCCTCCAAGGTCATCAAATCCAGCTGTGCCCGATCCCCACCTTGTCCCCAGCCCAGAGCTCCGAGTGCCACCTCCGGGAATTTCTTGGGCACCTCCAGGGATGGGCACTCCACCATTCCCTGGGCACTTCCAAGGCCTGAGCGCCCTTTCCATGGGGAAATTCCTGCTGCTGTCCACACACACACACGGAGATTCCAGTTCCAAACCAGCTCAGAACCAGCAGCTCCCGGGGAAATCCTCCTGGGATTCACCCAATTCCTCGTTTCCATCTCACTTTACAATTGCCACGGGGTTTTCCATTCCCTTTATGAATTCCTTGGGCACCTCCAGGGATGGAGACTCCAAACCTCCCTGGACAATTCCAAGGCCTGAGCACCCTTTCCATGAGGAAATTCCTGCTGCTGTCCAGCCTCAAAGTCCCAGCCTGAGGCCATTCCCTCTCACCTTGTCCCTGGCTACAGCAGGCCACAAGCCAACTTTTCTACACATTCCCCACCGATGAAATGTTATTGCAGCAAAC
>WEKY01032889.1:63807-79444 GCA_013390045.1 Picathartes gymnocephalus
GGATGGATGGATGGATGGATGGATGGATGGATGGATGGATGGATGGAGAAGCCCCATGGCTGAACTCCCCACCCGAGCTGCACCAGACACTGAAGGACACCCTCAAGCTCCAGCAGCACATGGACACCTCAACATCTTTAGTGGATCACAACATCCCAGACTGGTTTGGGCTGGGAGGGACCTTAAATCCCATCCAGTGCCACCCTGCCATGGGCAGGGACACCTCCCACTGTCCCAGGCTGCTCCAGCCTGGCCTTGGACCCTTCCAGGGCTCCAGGTTCAGCCACAGCTTCTCTGGGAATTCCAGCCCAGCCCCTCCCCACCCTCCCAGGGACCAATTCCTTCCCAATATCCCATGGAAATCTCTCCTTGTCCAGCGTTTCTCCCTCTGAGCAGTGCAGCCCTGCTGATCTCCAGGTGGAAAATGCCCGTTTCACTGAGCACCACCTCAAACGAAGCACCTGCACCCCAAACATCACATCCCACACACTTCACACTCCCAGACTGGACCATTCCCTCCTGCTGAACACGTTGTGTGACCTGGACAATGCCCCGGGCCAGCTTCAGTGATGGCCTTTAGCAAATTAATTGCTTTCCATTATATCAAAATTAAAGCAAAGCCCGCAATCAGCACCAAGAGAAACCCTCTCCAAAACACCAGTGGGAGGGACTTCTGCTCCACCACCTAAAACATGTGGGTTGCCATTTATGATAAACATTCTAATTTTACTTAAAGTTTCATTAATTCTTCAGTATTTAAGGACTCATTACTTGAATTTTTATATCAAGAGGAAAATAAAATAAAATATATCAACATGGAGAGGTAATTCCAGAAGCTGGCAGCATTATTTTCCAGCATTATTTGCTCAGCAATCACAGTTTATATTGCACTCATTGCCGTAAAACTCTGAGGAGAAATCTGCATAACAATGGAAGGGACTGGACAGCAGACACAGGGCAATATTGGCTTTTCATCGCCCGGGTTATCTGCATTTTACAACTGACTGTACGTAAAAAAAAAAAAAAAAAAAAAGTTGCTTTGGCTAAAGTTTCAAGGAAAGGAGACAATGAGCAACGCTTGGGATTTTCCGTGAATTTGCCCTTTCAGAGAAACAACTGTGCTGTGGAATCCAGAGGAGCAGCCTCTCTCTTTTCTGGGGGTAAAAGCTCTGAGTTTTTGTGGCTTTTAAGGTGCTGCACTTGGAGCAGGTCAGCTACAAAAGGTTATCCTGATAAATCCTAAACATCAATTGGGAGAAAATAAAAACAAGGAGCTCATGAAGACCTGATGGTTTGGGGATGATCCGATAATCCGAAAGGAAATGAAGCAACAGAAGGGAAAACTGGGGAAGCCGCGGGTTTGCAGCCACGCTGATTTCCATAACGCATCCGCAATTGCCAATAAACAGAATTATCGCTGCGCAGGAGAACCGTGTGGTCTCTGCTCTGTCACTACAGAGGGCAGCAACAGACAACAGAGCTCTTTAGCGTGACAGAGGGGATGTTCAGCATTCCCGGTAAACAAGGGAGCCGGGCAGGCCGGGATCTGGCTCCGGCAGTGCCCGTCCCGCATCCCGGCCCCTCGGGATGGGAACAGGCAGGGAAATAAATCCTGCGGGAAGCCGGGATGCTCAGCGAGCCGAGCCCATCTCCTGTCGCTTCAGCGAGGCCAGGTGTTAAAAATTCCGCTAAACCCTGAGTGCCACACGGGGCTGGGGCACAGCGAGCTGCGTGCACTGTCAGGATGTGTTTCTGGTCCCTCGGCGCCCTCACAGCCAGATTCCCGGGAGAATCTGGAAGCAGGAGCAGCAGGAAGCCCAGGGAGCCCTGTCCAGCCCGGAGAGCAAGGCACGACGCCGCGCTCCCTGCGAGGACACGAGAATGGCCCCGGCAGGGGGAAGTTTCTCGGCTGGGTGTGTTTGAAGGAGTCTCTGTGGGATTTTTTTGGGGGGCAGGGGCAGAGCTCCGAGCACTGGGCACAGCCTCCTCCAGCCCCGGCTGCGGAGGCAAAGGAGGGCAGCAAAGGTCTGGTGATCAAACGGGGAGAAGATGACTGACAACACGGAGCAGCTTCAAAGGAACTAATGGAATAATTAGTTCCAAAAAGACTAAAAAGACTGAAGAATTCATGATGTCATAAAAAGCAGAGCTACTTAAATTGGATTAGAAAATAAAAATGACACGAACATTGTAAATATTCACAGATCACATCATTGACGTGTAATGTGCCGTTAAATGATGTCAAATTAAAGGGGAAATTACATGTGTAAGAACTAGGAAGAATAAAGGGAAGACATTTTAAAGATGCACAGTCCTTCAAGTGCAAATCCCTCTCGTATATCAGGGCTGATCACTGCGGGGATGGGGAAACTATGAGAGAAGAATAAAATAAAATATGGGAAAGAAAATAGAGGGTAAAAACATCTCAATTTAGGGCTGCGCTGAAAGGCTGTTAACTCGGGAGCGCTTCCCCCCTCGGCGTGGCTTTGCCAGGTGCTCCCAGCCCGACTAAAACCAGCCCTAATTTATCCCAACAAGCAGCAGTCAAGTGTGCTTTCACAGGGAGAGCCCTGAGAGGGGCCGGGGGCCCGGCTCAAGCGGCACTTTGTGAATTGGGGTGCAATTAACACCGAATTAACTGCTCCAGCCAAAGGCAACGACGGCTCTTGTGAATCCTCGCTCTTCCGACGGGGAAGAAGACTCGATGGATGCCCTGAATGGCCCGGAGAGGCCCCCAGCCCCTGAGCCAGGCCGGGATCTCATCTCAGCAGAGTGCCGGCAATTAATTCACCTCCAGCGTGCTCTTTCAAGTGAGCCGGGAAGAGCCCCCGGCCTCTCCCCCTTTCCTGGGCGATGGGAATCTGCTGTTCGGAAGGTGGCATTTCCAGCTCCCGAGAAATACCTGCATAACGAAGGGGAAGAGCTCCTGTGCACACAGAGATCTGCGCAGATCTTTGCTTTTCTCCCCGGCCCTTCCGCCTCCAAACTCCCGAGGTGTTAACGACGGGAACTCGAGATGATCGGCCTTATCTCGTCCCCCACTGCTGATAAGGTGGGCTGATGCGGTGCCAGGAGCTGTCTCTGCTCCTCAGCAGCGCTGCCAGGCTGCTGGTGGCATTTCCTCAGCACTGGGGCCTTTTCCACCGGAGATTATTGTGCCCCGGGGTTTGGAATGGGTTGGGTTGGAAGGACCCTAAATCCCACCCCAGTCCACCCCCTGCCATGGGCAGCTGGAGCCTCAAGTGGCTGCCTAGAAACAGAGCCCAGACAGGAGGGAGGGAATAAAGGTGGATATTGATTGGAAAGGCCCCCAAAGGCACAGCCTGGGGAGCCAGAGGCTGCTCTCACCATGGAGCCCAGGATGGGCCCCGAGTCACGAGTTCCTCACCCCTTTAGAGCTTTGGGCCATTTGCATCTCAGCATCAATTCCCCAATTCAAACTTTAGCTCATGATGGCATTTCCCCAGCTCAGCCCCCCTTCTCAAGGTGTTGGGTTGCACATTTTGGGCCCAGGACAGTCTGGGTGTCCTTGGAGAGGCTTTGTTGTGTCCCTGTGAACGTGAGAGAGCAGCAGCTCCCAGGCTGCAAAACCCTGCAGAGTCACACCCTGAGCCCTGCAGGGTTTGGGAAATATCAAAGTGAAAATCCAAGGCATCACGGGGACACCTCCCACTATCCCAGGGTGCTCCAAGCCCTGTCCAGCCTGCCCTTGGACACCTCCAGGGATGAGGAATCCACAATGCCTCTGGGCAGAGAGAGCTTTTAGGCCAAGCTCTCATTCACCATCCTGTTGGAGGTGACCACACGATTCAGGCTGGATCCCCCAGCCATGCTCCTCACTGCCCAGCAGGTCCAGCAGATCCCTGTGCTGGCACGGGATGGAGCACTGGACACTATCAGGAGGCCCCTGGCACATCCCAGGATGGCTCACGATGGAATGAGCCGCGTTTGCCCCCCGTTCCGACAGAAATGTCAACACCTGCCTCGCTATAAAAATGCCAGGAGATCCTTAACGATCCCCACGTCAGCTTTGCCTGGGAGCCAGAAGAGGAATATTTACATCCCGGGGACTCTCACACGCTCAGACACGTGGAAATGCAGAAAAATATGCGTGAGGAAAAGAGTAACCTCTCCTTATTCTTCTCCTCCTCGGAGCTGAAATAGCGACTCGAGCGACCTGTGTGCCCACCCTGTAGCTCCCTGCCAAGGGCTCGGAGCCCGCGAGGGTGCTGTGAGTCTGGAGAGCTGAGATTCTGAGCAACTGAAACCCTAACCCCGCTGTGAAACCCCAATTAAATGTCTTTTAGTCACTTCTGAGTGCCCATTTCAGTGCTGCCCAGGCCCACGTGTCGCCCGGACAATGCAGGTAGGAAATGAGGAGGGCAAAGGAAGGGACGGCTGAGGACGTTTAGAATTCCTGGAGATCTGAGCTGGTTCAGCCCCTCCAGCCCTGCCCGGGGTGCCTGGGGGACACGGAGGGGACAAGGTCTCCTTGTCATTTATCTAAGTCCAACCCACAGCCAGCAGCAACTTCCCAAGTGGGGTTGTCTGAGCCCCCGGGAGCAAACGAAAGTATTCCGAGGTCTTTGTTTGTGCAATGGCATTTCCAGGCTGGCTGCCGGGATCTGCTGGGTGCACCGGCACTGTCTCTCTTAACAATCTGGAAATTACACTGGCAATTATTATTTTCCAGCCTCGATTGTTCCGCGAGTCTCTGCGCAGAGGACGTGCCGCTCGGAGCCCACTCCTCTCCTGTTCCACCCACTTTCCACCTGTCCCGAGTGCACACATGGAACGGGTTCCCAAACCCGAAGGTGTTACCAGGGAGAGCTTTGCAGCCACGAGCCGTAACCTCCCAGGCACGAGGAGCCCTGCTCTAACAGGATCCAATATATCACGAGTCCCCAGGAAAAAAATAGAGCCCAGCTAAATAACTTGGGAAATATTCCACTTGTAATGGCATTGCAGAGTCAATCAATTTAAACCTAATAAAGACGACGACAGACAATGAATAGAAAGTTCAAGGACTTTTCACCCAGGGCTTTGCTATGGCTGGAAGTCAACCTGCTGGAATTTGGGGGAGCCGACAGAGCCCAGGAGGCAGCTCCAGGGATCAGGATCAAGAAACAAAGACACGTTTCAGGGAACAAGGCTCTTAAAGTCCTGGTAAAGCAGTGGCAATTGGAGCATTTTTGAAGGCAAGGACAAATTTTCATTTTCTTTTTTTCAGCCATAATTCATCTTTTCATCCCTCGGCCTCATCCGAGAACTTTATCACAGGACAATATCACAGGCAGGATGGAATATTTTGGATTTTGCTCTGTACTTCCACTGGTGCTGGGAGGTTAATGCAGCTCACCAGCTGTGCGTCTCATCCCGGGATTTACTCCTTTCTTACACGTTTATTTCCCTAACTACTGCTTGTTCTTCCACAGAACCTGGGAAAGGACCAGTGTAGGAGGCACAGTGTAACAGCGGGGTTGGTTTACAGCGCGCAGCCCCGGAATCCATGGAGTATTTAAAACCAGGTGACAATTTGCACCCCCCTCCCTGCTCAGAGCGACAACTTCTCCCTGGGACACCGGGAGGCCCGGGCTTCCCATGGAAACGCTGCTGTTTGCTGCCTTTGCTGGGAGCGCGGAGCGAGCTGCAGATTGCAATTGGGATTCAGCGCAAGACGAGCCTTGGAAACGCGAGGTGGAAAAACCGCGTGGCATTTCTCCCTGCCAGGTGCCGAGAGGCTGCCTGGAGATCCAGCAGAGGAGCAGGCTCTGCCCCCATTTCAGCCCTTGGAACTGGAAAGGGAGCTCTGGCCGAGCTCCAGGAGCTCACAGGGATGGGGGTGCAGGTTCTCAGGGTGCCCAGAGAAGGAGCTCAGGGCGTGGCAAAGGCCGGGAGCTCCACGGGCTGACACGGCAGCAAAATTTGGGTAAGGAAAAGCAGGGCACGACCAACCTGTTGTGTGGGAAAGGAAAGGTGGGAAAGGAAAGGTGGGAAAGCTGGAAAAAAAAAAATTCACGTTTGAAAGAAAAGGGGGGAAACTCAGAAGTTCTGAGGACGCTGCACACGAGTGAAGAGCTGAGGCTGCTGATGAGCACAGAGCAACCACAGAATCATTAAGGTTGTAAAAGACCTTTAAAATCATCAAGCCCAGCGCTCACCCAGTGCTGGACCTTCTCTTACACTGTCCACCACCACGGAAGAGAGGAGGGCCAGAATGCCCTGGGACAGTCAGGTCAGAGAGGGCTTAAAGAAAAGGCCAGCGGTAGTTAATGATCGCACACCTCAAGAGTGGAAGTGGGAAAATGAAATAGATGGGAATTTGGAAAGCCTTGTGGCGAGATGGTGATTTTCACATCGGGATTTGATCTGCATTCACCCTCTAGCACTGAGCTGGATCCTCCAAAACGCAGCTCTGTCAAAGACAGAGCCCACCAGTTTGACCAGGAGGAGCAGAGACCTCTCCCAGTCACCCAGAACTCCCTGAGCGATGCCTTGGTGAGCCCGTGATTACGGATACAGCCATGCCAAATGAAAATGCTCCTCACGAAAGCACCAAATAAACCCTGCAGCCTTTGCATCCCACAATACCAGGGCGATTTCTAGTTTTGGGAACTCCAAAACAACCACGGGAACTGCCAACAGCCCCTGCACAGTGCCACCATTAACATTCCCACGGAGGGAAGCACAGCCGAGTCAGGGCTGGAGCACTGATATCCCTGTGCAGAGTGGTGCAGCTTCATTAGAACGTGCAAAGGGGTTTTGTTTATGGAGAGCAGGACAGAGGCCCAGGCATCGCTCACCGGTGCAGGCCCTGAGCGGGAACTCCAGAGAACAGAGCCATTCCTGCCACGCAACAAACCTGCCACCCAAAACTGAGGCTCTCTCTTCTCCTAACATTCCCTAGAGGGGCTCATTCCCAGAGAAAATCCCCCCCAAGAGAGGTGGATCCCACACCCATGCAAAGCATCGCTGTACCAGTCTGCTTTTAAACTAAAAACGAAAACCCAAAACAACCCAAAACTTGAAATTCTCTTCTTTCCAGGCATTTCCTGGGCTCTGCCCCTGTGACGTGGATGGGACACAGCAGCAGCCAAACACTGATTTACAGGGACTGAGAGTTGGGGGCTTGTGGAGCGAGAGTTCCAGTCCAAACCATTCCATGATTCTGACTGGGGAGGGAGGGATGAGAGCAACGAGGAGCTTTACACAGTTTTATGGTATTGAAGGTACAAAGATTCTCCTCCTGGTTGTTAAAATAGCACAGACCCCTGGAATACCCTGCGCTGGAAGGGATCATCTATCGAACAAGGATCATGGATCCAGCCCCTCTCCCTGCACAGACACCCCAAATTCCCACCCTGGGCATCCCTGGGAGCGGTGTCCAAACTCTCCTGGAGCTTTGGCAGCCCCAGGAATGTCACAACTCCCCGGGCAGCGCCCAGCACCCTCTGGGGAAGAACCTTTCTCTGATTTCCAACCTAAACATGCCCTGACACAGCTCCAGCTGTGCCCTTGGGTGCTGTCTCTGGTCCCAAAACAGAGATCAGAGCTGTCCCTGCCCTTCCCCTCATGAGGATGCTGAAAGCCACCACGACGTCTCCCCTCGGTCTCCTCCTTTCCATGCTGAACACAAAAGATTTGGATTCCATAAACTCCAACCAGGCCCCTTGCTCCCCTCCGTACTGCAAACCCAGTCCCAGTGTTTCATACCCACTCGGATCAAATATTGCTACCAGGCGGAGTAAATTTCACCAGAATTAAAACATTAACTGCTAAACCAGCTGCTGAGGAGCCCCTGTTCCTTTAAGTTCTGGATTCTTCACACTAGATCGAAAGAGCAGACATTTGGCAAAGCTTATTCACCATCCTGGAGTGACTGGGAGCACTGGGAGTGCTGCTCCCTGAAGTTTATCTGGGAGCCAGCTCCAAACAAAGGCCGCAACAGGAGCCAGCTGTTGGCTCTCTGCGTCACGAGCTGGATATTAAATGATTCATCAAATGCTGTGTCACAACCTGGATAAAGTCCTTAAAACACGGGGCCCTCCTCCTTTCCTTTTGTTTTTAGCAGCAAAGAGCACCTGGATAAACCCACGCTGGCTGGAACAGCCTCCCTTTCCAGAAACCACTCCCCGTTTAATGCAAATATCCCGCCCAAACCGTTATTAGGGAAAACGCCAGCCACCAAATTTCAGTAAATAGCACTGAAATAAATAAGCAGAAATCATTATTTATCCAGTGCAAAATTCAGCAAATAGGACCTAAATAAATAAATAAATAAATAAATAAATAAATAAATGAAATGCACACAGAACATTTTGGAAAATGAAATAATGGATGAGTAAATAATTTCCCTGGCTGCTGTGGAACGGCGGCGTGTTATTGTAACCTGCCTTGTATGCTCCGTGTAAAGCACTGTAAATTATGATTTGGAATTATCATGTTAGATTAGGTTTTCTGCAGCTTAATATATTGTAATAGAATATAATTGCTCAATGCAAATGAGCTGCAGTACAGCTTTGGCACGGGGCTGTTCCGGAGCCCAGCATTTTACACGTTACGGTGAAGCGCGGGTTGTTAAGAAACAAATGATAACGAAGCCAAATTCAGCTGGGAGCCAAAATCCCGTCACTGCAGGGCAGTGCCAGTGCCAGGAGGTGCCTCAAGGACCTGTGACACCAACCCTGGGGCACCTCCAGCAGCTCCACACACACCTGCTCAGGTGAGAGCTCCCTCCTCCTCACCAACACCCGCACCCACCTCGTCACCTGGAGGTCAAGGAATGCTGCAAAGGCACTGGTGTGGCCCTGCCAAATGCTCTTTCCAAAATAAATCCCCCAGAGCTGACTGTGCTCCCACGGAGGGGGATTTGGGCTCACACTGCCGCTGCACGACCAAGGGGGGACCAAACAAACCAAACCCAATGAGTCTCCACACCCGCCAGAATCAGCCACAGAACCCTGGAATCGTTAGGGTCGGAAAGACCCTCTGGAAACTCCCCATCAGGGCAGGGTCAGCCAGAGCAGGCGACACGGGAACAGGTCCAGGTGGGTCTGGGGTGTCCCCAGAGACCCCGTGGCCACCCTCTGGAGCAGCCGCTCCAGAGCTCTGCCACCCTCACCGGGGTGGAACTTCTTGTGTGTTATTTGACGGCCATCCCTCCTTGTCCTGTCACTGGGCAGCGCTGGAAAGGCTCTGGCACCATCCTGAGCCAGCCCTTGGAGTTATTTGTGCGGATGGATGAGATCCCCTCTCAGCCTCCCCTCCCCTGGCCGCAGCCACCCCTCGCGCCGGTGACCCCGTGACCCGCCCGACAGGCACAGCTTTCCCTCCTCATTTCCATCCGCCAGGCACGGAAAACAAGAGTCGCTGGGTAGATGTGCCAGGAGAATGCGCTTCCTAAATAATACATTGGCTTGTAAATTGTCCATCCGACTGTAAATTCCAGAAGAAAAATTAAAATGTGTTTCTTCCAGCCCTTTCCGCGCGGCAGCGTCCCCACGTCCCCCCAAAAGCACGGGCACCGACGGGCTGGGTCCAGAGCAGCAAAAACCTGCTCCAAAGCAATTCATTATTAATGCCAGAATATTCTTGCTAAACAGTTCTGATTATTTCACAAGAAAGAGGTCAAGGTATTGGAGAAAGGGATTTAATCAAATAAACTCTCAATCTCTCTCCAAATAGCATTTTCATCCGGCTGCATGTAAATTCATCAGCTGACTCGCCTCCCAGTGCCCAGGCAAGGTTAATCTGCTATGACTGTTAAAACTTCTCGGAGACGCCTTTGGAATAACGATTCACAGCGGGATCAGCCCTGCCAGTCACCCCAAACTGTTTCCTCATCCTCTTCCTCAAAGTTTGGCCCAGACCTCGACGTCTCTGCTGGCAGAGCTGGAGCTGAACCCCCCTCTCGGGCTGCACTTCGGGGACCCCCCAAAGAGCTCCTTGTTTTGTTCAGCTCTCTGGGACATCAGCAGCTTGTTCCAAGCAGCCCCACAGCAAATATCCTGGCCTGGGTGGAGGGGAAATCAGGATTTTCAGGAATATTTCCTACACTCGTGCTGGGAAACAAAGCAGTGTGGGCACAAGACAGAGAGGAAATGGAATTTCTCTGGCATTCCGAGTTCAATCTTGCCCTGCTTTGCTTAAATAAGGAGCTGAGGAATTTATCCCAGCCATATCCCAAGGTGAATTTCGTGGCAAACACTAATAATCCCTCCTGGCCACTCTGCACTTATTAGGCAAACCCTGCCTCCTAGCAGTGCAAATCTAGGTGTGTTTTTTAAAAGGATCTTTGTGAACTTCGTGTTTAAGCACAGGATTATGATATAGCTGTAAACTGCACATTCGGTCAGAAATGGAGAACTGCAATTTTGGGGTTTGTTTAAAAAAAAAAAAAAAAATCCCAAATGCCTTTTGATCCAGAGCTGAAAAGGAAACTGAAACGCAGCAGGCAGGCAGGATTATTCTCACCCCTATTTTTAATTTTTTTTTTTGCTCTCTTCGCTCTGAGCCTGGCCACAGATTCTGCATTCGGTGGAATATTCTGTAGATATCTTCGTGGAGCCGGGTCATGTTTATGAGGAGCTGTTCTCACAGAGCAGCCTCCCACCAGCACCCTCGCCACCCACCAGCGCCCAGGCACACCTTCCTCTAATTTTATTGCTAATAAGCGGCCGCTCAAATTTATTTGTGCTACACACCCCCTCACCTAAACCCCCCCTACACACACCTTGCCGCCTCGAGAATTCTCAGACAACATTCTCCGCTTGAAATCCGGGGAGGATTCCTGCAATCCTCCATCCCTGACCAGGAGCCAGCAGCTGCAAGCTCAGCCTCGCCCGGGGAGGAGGTGTTGTGATGCTGCTGCTCCGTGCCCCCGGTGCTCCCCGCACCTCCCCGCAGCCTCAGACACCATTTTACATGAGGATGCTTTCTAAAAAGCCCGGTGTAACTGTCTAATTAAGAGCGGAGTGATTGGCTGGTTCATGGACTCCCTGACAGTTCTGACAAATACACATATTGGCACAGCCCTAACCTCACTTCACAGTTTGCAACACAAAGATGGTATTTCCAGAAATGTGCAGAACACTCTGATACAAAGCTTCACCTTGTCTAGTGCTATTCCATTTAATTTTTTATTAACTGCCTGAACATATGCCATTCTAGGAGAGGGTAATAGTTACAAAATGTCAGCAGAAACATTTAAACTGCTCAAATGTAAATGATTTTATAAATTTGTAATGAAAGGTAATTGTCATGTGGGAAAAGTAACAGAAAAACAGATATGTGTAAATGTAAAACTGGCAAAAAATGCATCTGACTGGTCGGAGGCGGCAAAATCTAAGTGTGTTTTAATGACCACTGTAAGGAGTATTTAAATAAAATTAGCTTCATAAGCAGAAAATGTGAATTCTATAATATTTTATTTCCTAACATTAGCAAAGTTCATAATAATGAAAAGACCTCATGGAACTTTAATGCGCCCAAATTCATTAAAACAGCAGGACATTAAGATTCCTCACCTCATTTTAAAAAACAAATAAATCAAGTCAGATAACATAAATACGAAGAGCCGGCAGAGCCCGGCTTTAAAAGACCAACACTGGAGCGCGCCGGGTTTCTTTACTTTCCGCTAAAATGAGAAACAATTTGGTGATTAATCCCTTCAGCAATGCCGTGCTGGGTCAGTGCTCCCCGAGATGTCAGCCAGGAGAAGACTCGGGCACAGAGGGGAGGTTTTTGTTGTTTTTTTTTTTTTTTTTTCCTCAGCCACCACACAGAGCAACCACCTCCCAGTCAGGTTTGCGGGCAACCATCTTTAAATGCTTGAGCTGCTCTGCGTGGCCATGACAAGATTTGCAATTCCCCACGTTTATTTACACACCATCACCCCACGTAGACATCACATGGCGGTGGCATGGTCGCGGCTGACCCCGGGGTAGCGGCTGTCTCTGCCGATTGAGCCCCGCGCCCGCCCCGGCTGCGCGCACGCCGCAATAAAATTAGCAGAAGCTTGTCAGGGGGTATTTGCTACTTTTCCGCTGACAGACACTGGACAAACGCTGTGTTTCAGGGAGCCACAGAGCTCCTGCTCTGCGGGAATGGATGGATTTGAGGCCCGCGCGTGGCCGCCTCACTTCCCTGTGTCAGGGGGAAAACACCTCAAAATTACCGCTTGGGTTTTATTTTTATTGTTTTCCTACATCCACCCCTGCGCCAGCTTGGACACGCAGGAGGAGTTACTGAGCCAGAAATGAGGAGAACGGGAATCCATCCTGCTTCCGAAGGCTGGGGGGAGGAAGGGCCCTCTGCAGCCTGTGGAGGATGCACAAATTCCCTGGTACCTGCAGCCCACGTCAGAGCTCACCTGCCACCCTGCTGCCCCCGCCAGCCAGAGCTGCCTTAATTTTTTTTTAAGGGCTTTGGCAAATAAACGAAAGAAAACGCTCGTTTGTTTCGGAATCGGGAGCCCGGGGAGGCTAACACGGTAAATAGGGGAAATTTACCAGCCGTAATGGGAACATTTTTAAATAAAACCACCTAATATGTTTAGTAATCTACACCAATGTAATTTTATTAGCTATTCTGTGCAGTTCTTACATCAAACAGCCTCAGAAGCCCCAGGATCATTTTATATTCACTGGAAGACAGAAAGAAATCCAAAACCTAGTTAAATAAATTGTTCATTTATTCCTTTCCTTTTATGCACCAAGATCTACATGTGGTCATTAATTATAAAGAGACTATTATAGCACCATATTTTCATTCAATACGATGTCCTGGTATATATCAAAGAAGTCCCATAATTAAAACAGAAGGGCCACAATGACAATTAAAATTACAATCTATATGGGGAAAGAAAGTACAGTTCTGCAATTTTTCACCCTGTCACTGTCAGCACCGGGGGATATTCCAGTCACGTCTCTTGTAAAGCAGCCTAAATTCTTCTTCACCAATGCAACCTCAAAAGCATTATCAGCACCTAAGCAAAAGCCTATGCAAGTATAATTTAATACCAAGCCACAGTTTGCAAGTAATAGCGTATAAAGTGATATTTAAGTGGTGTTTTAAGCACACTTCTGATGGCTACAGCCGCCTTTTACTGGTAAATGCGTTTTCCTTTGAGTAGTGATTATGAGTCCTGGGTGAAGAGGTCCTGTGTGCAGGTCTGCCTGTAAGCCTTACTTCCAGCTGCCAATCTTTACTTCACAGTGAAGAAAAAGCCACATAGCACCTTGTTCTTACTCTTGTAGGCTGTCATCCCCTGAGCCTGATAACTGCAAAATCATTTCCACATAACACTTTTCTGCTTCTGCCTCTTAAACCTCGAGACCTACACATTGTGCAGGCAGCAGCACCCCCGGCACCCGGCCCCCCAGAGCTGCCACCGCTCAGGCCTCTCCCCCCCAGCCTGTTTCTAACACTTATCCCAGTAAATATCTGCATTAATGGAGTGCGGGGCCCCGCCGCAGCAATGTGTGTTTGCTACAATTTATTGTCTATAAAAGTCAGGAGCGGTGAGTTATTACGGCTAAAACTGTGTTTTTCTTTATAATAACTCCGAACCGAGCACTCACATATGAAGCATGCAATGGAGATGGAGAAGGTTTTTGTATAATAAAACGGTGACATGGTCATTTTTCCCAGTTTTGCATTACACAGACACACTCATGCATGGTGCTTTTTAAATTCTTATTATATGGGAGGTCGGGAGGTCGAATGTCAGGAAGTACTGTTAATTTCACGGGGTTAGGGGAAAGTAAATTCACAGGGAATACAGATCACTTAGCACAGAAAAGCAGCTCCTCTGAAGTTTGGGTTTACATTTGTTAACCATATCCTTCAGCTGACGAACCATTGAGACCAGGGTGACATTGCGGGCCCTGCTGTAATGGCCTGACACGCCGCGGGGACAGCGGGACGCGGCGCGGGGCCGCAGCCGCCGCCGGAACCGAGCGGAGCGTGGTGCCATTTGGGCTGGAGGCTGAAATTACACAGAAAGCAGCCGAGATGGCTTAAAGTTCAACCTGACAAGGAGTGGAAAATATATTCCTGTCTCCGTTCGGCGGGAAGGGAGAATCCTGCAGCTTCGCAGAGCCCTCTTAAAGCGCTCCCCAGTATATCCGCAGCGGCTGGAGGATGGGACCAGTGCTCGGACTCTGGTTTGCTACAGGATGCTCTGATGGGTCCTCTTTTCTCTCTTTTATTTGCTGTTGATGTCTTAGGGTTTGGTTTGGGTTTTGGGGTTTTTTTTCCCCTCTCAGTGGCGAGATAGAATTGTGGAAAGCAGAAGAAAATTGAGAGGATCTGGGTTTTACAAACAGCAGGGGAGCGGTGATAAAACGAGGTGGTGGAGCTGCTCTTTTGCCAAGACAAATCCAGGAGATACTTTTCTTTCATTAAAAAAAAAAAAAAAAAGCCATTTTCTTGACAAAACCCACCATCCTCACGTGCAATTTAAAATAATAAACAATTAAAAAATGCAGGGGTATCTTCAATCAAAGCTGTTAAAGACCTTGCCATTGTCTCTACTGGAAGTTCAACTCAAGAGCACCATAAGGCCCACGCGCTACCTCCACGTGTGATGTGTAAGAAAGGGAAAAATCCAGTAAAACAAACCAAAACCCCCCTAAATTTACTCAAATGACCCCAAGAGCCATGCCAGGAGACAGACAGGATTATTCCCTGCAAGGAATGTGCCAGGCCCATACTGGGCTGGGGCTGGCTTTCCGCGCTGGTGTCTTCTGCAAGATTCCTCCGAGTCAGAAGCCAGCCCAGGCTCAGCTGCCCCCTCGTAATTAGATTTTAATGAGTCAGGCTGGGTGTTTGTGTTTTGGCAGCGGGTTAATGGTGTTAACATTTCCCTGCTCACAGCCGGCTCCGGCAGGGCAGGGCCGCGGGCTGAACCGAACGGGACCTGCGAGGGGCATGCCCCAAACCCTGCTCCGGCTCCAGGGGACTCAGCAGGGCTGCAGAGACGTTTTAAACCCACGGACCCGGTGGGGTTTGGGTTTTCCTGAGTGTGGGAAGGGAGCAGCTTCTCCTTTCCTCTGCACCCAAAGAGCCAACAGCACACGGGGAGAGCAGCATCATCCCTCTCTCCCGAACAAACACTCCCTAAACTCACCCCGGCAGGCAGGGAGGTGGCAGGCACAACAAACATAGATACAAAAATATGATCTATTTTATTAAAGACGCATTATTAACTTTGCAGTGGTGTATCGCACTAGCTGCCTCCTATAATTAAAAACTTTTCTCTCCAGTCCCCTCTCCTGCGAGGAGCCTGTTGCCTGAAGATTTAATCCTTCATTACCAGTTAAAACAAAATCACCAATTAGGCACATGAACACGTCTGTATTAATCTCATTAAGGTGATGGCACCAAATAAATTGGAACTATTTTTGTGCTTTTACTGTGTTCCTATGGCTTTATCAGGCCCTGTGGTCATATACAAAGACCTTGCAGCTCAGTCATTTAGAGTCATTCGGTTGTGGACTAAATGTGGCATTACCATCTATGGCTGAAAATTGCTTTCAGCTTTTAAACTGCACTGACTAGTCTGTAGTTAATCTTAGATCATTCACTTGCAAAATTAAATGAGCCAGAACGATGGTCGTCTTTTTTTTTTTTTTTT
>WEKY01032889.1:79457-93144 GCA_013390045.1 Picathartes gymnocephalus
TTTTTTTTTTTTTTTTTTTTTTTTTTTGTAAAATAATACATCACAAAACACTTATTTGCCCTGCCCAAAAGAGAGATCAAATTCATTTAAAATCCCATAAACCAGAGTTGTGAATTTTTAATTTTATTTAGGAGCACAGGAATAGAGGGGGAGCTATCTTCGCACAGCACATCACGGCTATAAATTTACATATAGAACATAGTTTGATGCCTAACCAACCTTTAATCTACCTTTGATGTATACTCCTCCTTCAGTGGGCATCACGTGAGACACCTCATTAATGCAAATGTAAGAAGGATTGTTTGGGATCTCTGATGTAATTAGCCATAAACCACGTTTAAAAGGAAAGGGGGGGAAAAAAAAAAGCACTTCCTTTGTCACCACGGCTGAGCGCAGGGGTGCACGTGGAGATGGAGACCACAGAATCAAAGCGTCTTTTCAGCCTGCAAAAGACCTTTAAGGCCATCAAATCCAAGCCAGCGACGCTCCAGAAAGAGCTGCAGCCGTGGCAGGGCCCTCGTCCCTGGCCTCCTGCTCTCCCTGAGCCCGGATTTTCCCTCTGGCTCTATCACTATTTCACCAGAAAAAAAAAAAACCAAAACAAAAACAAAAGTGAAGCACAGCCTGGTTAGTTCTTAACTTCCCGAACAGCACAGGCCAGGAAACAATTAATTCCTGATCCTGCCGCCGCTGAAATCAATGACAATTTTGCATTTTAAATTAACATTCAGGCCACCTTCTCTAAGTTCCCCTTAGAGTCTGCTCTCGCCCTGCCGGATCACCACGGCTGCTGTCTCCACTTGGCACCGTTATTACTGCAATTATTATTATTATTGTTATTCCTGTGTTGCAAATAACACCGGGCCATCAGGAGGAGGCTGGCACAGGCTCTCCGAGCCCGCTGGCACGGCTGGAAAAGGGGCTGGGGGCTCCCGGGGTGGCTCACCCAGCTCTGGGCTGGAGATGGGGCTGAGGCCCCTCTGTCACCGCCGGGCAGGGGCAGAGGAAGGCACGGGATAAAGAAAGAGATAAATAAATGAATAAATAAAGCACGAGCCAAGCGGGAACGGCCGGCACCGACAGCCAGGGATGGATGGGGCCGGCGGCAGCGGGGGGTTCCCAAGGCCGGGCTGCTGCCGGGGTTGGATTCCCGAGGGGATCACGCACCGCTTCGTTCCCCCGCAGTGCCTTCGGGGAGACCCGAGCCCCCCGCGCCCCGGGGGAGCGGCTCGCAGCCCGAGGAACCAGCCCAGCGCGGGGCTCTGCCCTGCTCAGCCTCACCCCCGCACCGCCAGCTCCTGCCTTTTACCCCTAAATCCCGATTTTCCCCGAAGCACACACGCTCCGCTCCGGGGGCCGGCAGGAGCCGGGGGAAAGCAGAAAGCGACACGACCCCCAACAACCCCCGGCCAAATTCATTGCCATTTGCATCTCTCGGGCACTTTCTCCCCCAAAGTTTCCCGGCGCGGAGGGGCCGGGGAGCGGCGGAGCCGGGCAGAGCCGAGCGCTGCGGGCTCGCTGCCGCCGGAGCCGCCGCCTTTGTGGGAGCCGAGGGACGCGCGGCTCCATCCCCGCCCGCGGCAGCGGCGGAGCCGCCCCGCGCTGCCTTCTCAGCGAGCCTCGCTCCGCCGCCCAGGCATCGGAGAAAAAAAAAAATAAAATATTAAGAATATATCTCTCAGTGATTTGTAATAGTGATTCCCGGCCCCCGCCAAGAAAATCAAAGTTTACTCCAATCACTCTCTGGCGGGAAGGATATCTAGAAATGATAAATTTTTATATGCATGGAGTGATATTCTAAGATAAAGCTGCTACTCTCATAAAAATATATTTAGGTGGTAGTTTTTTCTCTTCAGAAGAAAACCTGCGTGTTTTTTCTTGAAAAATATTCCTTTTTTTTTTCTTTCTTTCTTTTTAATAGCCTGAACCAAATAATTTCTCATTTTTACAGGCTTCACTTCACTTTTCTCACAGTGAATAAATTGCAACTTATTTCCATGAAATTCGCAGATGACACAGATCTTTATTTTGCATAAAGGCATAGAGAAGTGTCTAATATCTTCAATATTCATCCGCTAAGTGGACATTTGCATCGGGTTAGCAGGGAGAAGGAGCCGCGGCCCTCCCGCGGTGACAGCTGTACGGAGGGATGACATCTGACAGCTGTGACAGTGCTGACGGGAGGCTGGGATGGCTCCCGCATCCCTGATCCAATTACGGCGCACATCCCTCTGACAGGGCCGGCAGCCGCTCCCGCCCGGGAGGACAGTATTGATCTCTTGTCAGAGCCCCGCGCTCCGCTGCCCGAGCCGCGGCAGCCCCGGCAGCCGGCCCGGCCCGGCCCTGGCACGGGGACAGCGCGGCCGGGACAGCCAGACCGGGCACGGGGACATCCGGGTGTGCCACCCAGACCGGGCAAGGGGACACCCAGCCAAGCCACAGTGACATCTCAGCTGTGGCACCTGGCCCTGGCAAAGTGACACCCAGCCATGGCACGGGGACATCCGGGTGTGCCACCCAGACCGGGCAAGGGGACACCCAGCCATGCCACAGTGACATCTGGGCTGTGCCACCCAGACTGGGCAAAGGGACACCCAGCCATGCCACAGTGACATCTGGGCTGTGCCACCCAGACTGGGCAAGGGGAAACGTGACTGTGCCAAGAGGGCCCTGCCACAGGGACATATTGGCTGTGCCACCCTGCTGTGCCATGGTGACATGTCGGCTGTGCCACCCAGCCCTGCCACAGGGACAGCTCAGCCCTGCCACAGTGACATCGCAGCTGTGCCACCCAGCCCCAGCACAGGGACATTTCGGCTGTGCCACCCTGCTGTGCCATGGGGACATCTTGGCTGGGAAACCAGGCTGTGCCATGGTGACATCTCAGCTGTCACTGTGCTGGGGCCAGGTGGCACAGCCTGGCACGGGGACAGCCAGCCCTGGCACGGGGACATCTCGGCTGGGACATCCAGCCCCAGCACGGTGACACCCAGCTGTGCCACAGTGACACCTTGGCTGTGCCACCCTGCCCTGCTACGGGGACAGCTGCCCGTGCCACCCGGCTGTGCCACGGTGCCACCCTGTCACCTGGCACAGGGAAAGGCCACTGCCATTAGCACAGCCGGGCTGGCAGGGCAGTGACAGCTGCCAATAACCCCAAAAACACGCCGTGACCCCGGGATGCTCTGCTCCTCTAGCACTGCCACGGCCATGGAGAGCACAGAGCCTGGGCCTCATCTTCATCATCCTCATCCTCGTCCTCATGCCAGAGCCCAGCCCGGGCAGTGCAGCCCTGAGCCCCAGCTCCTCGTTAAACATTCCGCAATTAAAGACACCAGGGAGGAACCAGCCCCCTCCACCCACAGCACGGGGGGCCAGAGGCCCCGGCACTGCTCACGTTTGGGGTTTGTACCACACTGGCACTGGAAACCATCAAGTTTTTGCATTTATTTCTAAGTTTCTAAGAGATCTTGCACAGTTCAGAGCAGAATTATTTCTAAAGAGCCGTAGCACGCCGCTGCTTTCCGCACAGAACGCCCCAACAATGTCCGTGCCAGCGCCTCACACATTCCCGAGCAGGCAGAGAGGAGATTTTAATCTGCTCCCTCAGAACAGGCTGGGAAGAGCAGAACCAAGGAGAGCCAGGAGCGCGTGGACGCTTCAAAGCATTTTGACTAAAACAGAGGCAAGAGCAGAAAAAGTCCCTGTGAGCGACAAGGGCCCTTCCTGGGCCGTGATGCTGCGGGGACAAAACATCACCACGACAGGACGGGCTGGAAATCTTCATCGGCAATAAAAAAAAAAAATCATAAAACCAAGCCTTTTTTTTTTTTTTTTTTTTTCTCCAAGAAACCCCTCCTACCTGGGCATCCTCCCTGTTTTACCTCGCTCAGCCGGGGCAGAGGCTGTGCCAGCCGCACGGGGTGATTTCAGCGTCCCTCCAAACTCTGCCTGGCCAGGCTGCTCAGCAGCAGCCCCACGCCGCCAGCTAGATGTCATTATAAACAAAGTTATTGATTACCTCCCTCCAGCTGGATTGGAACCTGCAGACAAACTGTGACTTGCTCCCCTGCTATAATTTTATTGATCAGAGCAATCCAGCTGCCAGGGCTTTCCGGAGAGTAAAAAAATAATAATAATAATAATAAAAAATAATAAAAAAAAAACCCCTTCACACCCAGCCTGGCTACATGTTGCCCACATGTGAAACAAAACACAATTTTTAAGGCTGAAAGACAATTTTTAAACGAATTTTTTTTTTCCCCTCTTCCAAAATCCTTTGATAATAAAATAAGTATTTCCTGTCTTTCAACAAAGCATTCCAGTCTGCCAGCTTTGGGATGAGACTGCAACCATCTCTGTGTCCAAATTCTTCCATGGCCTGTGACCACCAATGTTTCACTTAAAACAAAACAAAACAAAACAATCATCAATCCTACTTCATTAAGCTCCGGGCTCTGTGGAAAGCGAGGTGTGCATTCGCACACTTCGGTCACTGCTGCGAACCCAAACATTTGCTTGCAGTTACTCAAACGCCAATCTGATTTCAGTTACTCAAACGCCAACGCTGCTACATGAGGGGATTTGGCTCCAGGTTGTTCCATGGAATTCTGCGAGGTTGGAGCCAGGGAGGGAATTTGGGATCTGCTCCCAGGGAACAGGGACAGGAGGAGAGGGAACGTCCCCAGGCTGGGCCGGGGGAGGCTCAGGGTGGACAGCAGCAGGAATTTCCCCGTGGAAAGGGCGCTCAGGCCTTGGCAGTGCCCAGGGAATTTGCAGCGCCCATCCCTGGAGGTGCCCAAGATGAGCCCAAGCCTGAGCCCACCCTGCCCTGGCTCTCCCCACAAACCTCACTCTTCCTCAGGGACTTGGCAGCACAAACCACAAAGCTCCACTTAAATTCGCTGAACAAACCTTTCCTGAGAATAAAAACTCCCTGCCAGGGCTGATTGACTCCCGGGAGCAGCGCTCTCTGCCAGGATAAACACCTGAGGAACGCACACGCGGAGAGGACACGGGAAACTCCGCTCTGCGTCGACCGGGAAGGACGGCAAAATGTGCCGGCAGGAATTTAAAAAGCAAATGGCTCCAAACGTGTCTGGAAATGCAGTTCGCACCTCGCAGGCAAAGCACTTGGGGCTTCTTGTTGTTGTTTGGGTTTTGGAGGGTGGTTTTTACTTTTTTTCTGGCACACTTTGACTCAAAACTATTTCAAGGTAGAAATCGTGGCTTTAGCAGCCTCCCAGAAGGAGAGGGATGTGAGGGTCGGAGTCCTGCTCATCCCCAGCGCTGAGCAGAGCTGCTGGAACATCACAGGCAATGGGAAAAAAAAACCCTCTAGAGTTTCCTTTGGTATTTTCTTAAAACAAAAGAGGAACGAAGCTTTACACCTGAGGTACTGCAGCGTCACCTCCGGCAGAAGTGCCACTCAGTCAGTCCTGGGGATGAGAACAGAGAGAGCCCAACCTGTGCAGAAATTAGGGAGAGTACAGGGGCCCAACCCTGGCTCTGTATAACCCAATAAAAACCACTGCACTGGACATTTTACCTTGAATGCCACCTTGGATTTGAATGTTTTGCTTGCTGGGGGTATCTTAGGCAGAGGAGTGCCAGGGAAGCCCCTCAGGTGACACCACAGCGGCAGGTTTGGGTGTTCTGCTCCAAAATCCACGATCCCCACCCTCAGTGCCAGCACACCTCCTCTGCCTGCTCCTCATCCTCAGAGGAAAAGCTGAATTATTCCATTGAAAGCCATGAAGAAGAGCAGCAGTGGTTACAGGTGGGCTTACTGAGGAAAAAGGGGGGAAAAGCATCTCCGGGAGCACAGCAGAGCTTTCAGTGAACCTCATTAATTCGTCCTGGCTTGCAGATACTCTTTGATTGTGATACTCTTTAATGGCAATTCCTAATTGTTGACATTAAAAAATCTGCTGAGCTGAGCAGAGAGCAGAGCCCTGGCTCCGGCACAGACGTTCCCTTCCCCTTCTCAAAACCGAAGCAGAACGGGCGCGGTGGCTTTAATCACCGCTCTCAGGAGCCCCAGCTCAGTCCCCGGTGCCAGCAGAAAGGTCAGGGGTGTAAATCTTGCCAAAGAGAGCTCAGGAATTCCAGGGCACGCCGGCTCAGCTCTTGGGACCACGGGAAATCCACAGAGGAAGAGGAGTCCTCTCCTGGAAGGGAGGAGGCCAGCAGGGACTGGCTGCTCGCAGCACCCAGATTCCACTGGAATTCATGCTGTGCTCTGGAAATTCAGCCCAGCTGCACTCACAGCCAATAGAACTGACTTTCCCCTGGGCTAGGGGAGGCTCAGGGTGGACAGCAGCAGGAATTTCCCCATGGAAAGGGTGCTCAGGCCTTGGAAGTGCCCAGGGAGGTTTGCAGTGCCCATCCCTGGAGGTGCCCAAGGAATTCCTGGAGGTGGCACTGGGAGCTCTGGGCTGGGGACAAGGTGGGGATGGGGCACAGGGGATTTGGCCTCAGAGGGCTTTTCCAGCCTCAGGTGATGCCTTAAGTTTGAAGGTTTTTTGTCTGTTCTGCTTCAGTGTGCAGCTCTCAGCTCCACATTCAGTGTCACTGAGCTCTCCTCCCAGGGCACTCAGACACAACAATTCTCTCCAGCCCAACATCCCAGGACAATCCTTCCCAACCTCAGCAAACCCAAAAGCACCTACAACGTCAAAAAGAGGAGGCCGAGCAAGGAGGATGGAACTCCATCATTCCCAGTGATCCATTGGCCAGTTCAGCTCCAGATGCCAATGGAGCAGAACTTCTCCAAGTGTGAAACCCCGTGCCCAGGCCCCTTTTCTGTGCCCATCTCGAGGCCCATCCTGGCAGGGCTGCAGCCGGGCTCTGGCATTGCCAGGCTGTGCCCTTGGAAGGCCTTGCCATCAATCCCTGCTTTATTCCTCTCCTTCTGCCCGCCCTCTGCTCCAGCTCACACTGATCAGGGACCACAGCAATCCTGGGATTCTGGGCTGGGCTCTCCCCCAGTAGCCTGGGAAAGCCAGGGGAGCTCCCTGGGCACTTCCAGCAGTGGCTGCAGCCTCCAGGAGCTGCTCAGGCAAAGTTTCACTCACCCCATTACCCCGGACCTGAGAAATTGGAAGTTATAAACCAGTTCAGACCGCGCTGTACGAATACCTCAGGTCTGAATTAATCTGCAAAGTTTGTTAGAAATGAAGGTCAGGGCTCGAATTGGCAGCAATTAGAATCATTGATATTTTCATGGTGTCAGCCTCCTGTTCCTGATTATCAACTTCCATGGTGCTGACACCTCAAAAGTTGGCCCCTCTGACCCTGCTGGGGTTCAGCAATGTTGGGAATATGTGTCTGCATTACTTTTTGCAAGTCAGAGGAAATTCGTTCGAGAAAACATCACGGAGAGAAAATACGTACGCAGAAATATATATTTTTTTACATATTTTAATTGAATATTGTAGCCAAGTAAAATACTGATTGGGATTCTGCCTTCTCCAACCTTTGCCTCAACACTTAATGCAATTTTATTAATGGTGTTCTGACCTTACGGGGGAACTAACTGGGAGATCAACTTCCAGCACAAACTTCTGGCAACGAGCTTGCCAATATTCAGCTTTTATTGAAAGCAAGGCCAGAGGGCTGATCTGGCAGTGGGAGGCCTGGAGAGAAGGGCCATTCCCTGAGATCACTCCAAGCAGGCAGTGAGGATGGTCAGGGGAGGAAAATCCAAGAAATCCTTGGTTAAAGACACCCTTTGATGCTTTTGCCAGCACAGAAAAATCTCTCCTCGATGGCTCCTGGCCAAGGTGCCATCCCTCTGCAGATCCACAGGCACTGAACACGAGAACTCATGGAAATCCCACGGAACAGGGGAAACGGGCATGGCCAGAGCATCACCTCAGGGATTCACACACACAGGAAAAACTTCTTCCCGTGTCCCTCCAAATAACTCTGCAGACACCACAGAAATCACAGAACAGGCTGGGTCAGAAGGGACCTCTGGGGATCATCTGGTCCAACCCCAGAATTCGGCTGAAATCAGGACTGGAAAATGGACTGAAAACACAAAAACATCACCTAACTTCAGCCCAGCTCAGCAGAACGGTGGAGAACAAAACCTGGCCCAGTTTGGCGGAGAACAAAACCCATTCCAGCCCTTCCATGGCTTAGGAAGCTCCTCATGTCTCCAGGAGGGTGGATTTGCTCCTGTGGGGAACAGCTTTCCCCATCCTGCAGTCTCCAGTGCCCCTCTAAGCAGCTCAGCCTCCCAAAACGGACCAGACCCAGAGTCCCAATGACCCTGCATCCCTGATAACGCTCCTGGCCGAGGTTTCCCAGGGAATGCAGAGGGAACGCAGAGCCAAAGCCTCCTCAGCAGCTTTCAGACCGTGACAGCCCCTTCCCCTCGAGGGGGGACTGCAGGTCTGTGCTTTCTGCACACACCAGTTTCCCCGCGGCCTAAAAAAAATCACCCAAATTTAAAGCACGCAGGAGAGGAAAAAAAAAAAAACAAAAACCAAAACAGAGCCACAGAGCAAGTGGGAATTTTCCATCCTCTGCATGCACAGTGAAGTGACGGAACGGTGTAACCTTATTTTTCCTTGCTAATACACCTCAACTCTGACCTTCCTGGAATCCAGGACCTCCTGGGTAATATGGTAATTTAATGTGAGTGCTTATATGCTGATTTCTATGGAGTGGGCTGGCTTGGTGAAATACGACGTGGTTTACTTTTAAATAGGGCTCAGCTGAGACCTGGAAGGGAACTGGAAACGGGCTTCCAATGGAGAGAGATAAACGCCTAATTTACTGTCCCACTTAATCCAGGGCTTTTTCCTTAAGTCATTATCTCCCATCCCTCATTATTGTGGCAGCACAGCCGCGGAAGACGCGTGCAGCGAGACCGAGGCCGCAGCGCTTCTGTTTACAGGGGCCACAATTTATCATTAGAACCGCTGCAAAGCTGAGCCACGCTGGGAAACGTTAAAAATAAACCGGATAAAGCCTGGAAGCGCCCGTTCCCACTCGGAGGTGCCTTTACCTGGAGAGCACCAACACAGACCTGCTGCCCAGAGCGGCGCTCGTGCAGAAATGTGCGTTATGGAGAAGACAAGAGGTGCACGTTGGGCATCAAACATTTCCGGATCCTTTTCTCCTGGTTGGATTTTTAGTGTTCCAAGTGAGCAAAGCTCTGTTCCCCCAGAACCTCCCAGGGTGGTGCCAGCCCTGCCAGGTTCTGACCTTTGGAGAGCCCCATGGGACACCCAGGAACTCCAGTAGGGCTGCCCAAACCAGCCCCGCATCTAAATCCCAGGATCCCCGAGGCTGGAAAAGCCCTCCAAGGTCATCAAATCCAGCCTGTTCCAAATCCCCACCTTGTCCCCAGCCCAGAGCTCCCAGTGCCACCTCCAGGAATTCCTTGGGCACCTCCAGGGATGGGCACTCCAAATTCCCTGGGCACTTCCAAGGCCTGAGCACCCTTTCCATGGGGAAATTCCTGCTGCTAACCACCCTGAGCCTCCCCTGGCCCAGCCTGAGGCCGTTCCCTCTCCTCCTGTCCCTGTTCCCTGGGATCAGATCCCAAATTTCCCCCCCGGCTGCCCCCTCCTGTCAGGGAATTCCAGAGAGGGAAAAGATCCCTCTGGATCCTCCTTTTCTCCAGGCTGAGCCCCTTTCCCATCTCCCTCAGGAATTCTCCAGCCCCTTTCCCAGCTCCGTTCCCATCCCCGGACTCCTCCAGCCCCTCAGGATCCCCCTTGTCCCCAGCCCTGGAGGTGCCCCAGCAGTGCCAGCACAGAGGGCACTTCCAGGGGCACTGGAGCCTCTGCACACAATGAGATGAGGCTGCATTAAAACCCCTGTGCCCGTTTCTCCACACCTCTCCCTCTTCCCGCCTTGGCACTAAAGGGAAGCCCGGCCTGAGCAGGAGCTCAGGGCTCCCAGCGCTCCAAGCGTGCTCAGAAATTAAAAAGGTCTCAAATAAAAATAAAAATAACAAAAAACAAACAAAGAAAAAAAAACCCCAACAAAAAACAAAACCAAAAAACACAAACAAAAAACACAAACAAAAAAAACCCCGAAAAACCAACCAACCAGACAAACAAACCAACCCAAACAAATAAACAAAACACCCCCCCCCAAAAAGTACTTAGCTACTAAAAAGTAGCTAAGTTTGGATCACCTCAGGGCCACAGTAACCGGGGATTCATCGAGGGCAGGGAAATTTTAGTGCAGCCCCTCTCTCCCTGCAGCTCTTCCCTCAACACAACTCCATTTACATCCCAGTGAAAGGAATGAGGGTTTGTCTTTCCAAACAAACAAACTCTGGGTCTGATGTAGATAAAACCAGCACTGAGAGATAAAAAACAATGGGAAGAATTCCACCGATGGATGGATGGAATGAAAGAGATCTGTCTTTACAGATAAACTGTAAATCCACTGAGAAATGAAATTGTCCATTGAGAGGTGAAAGAAACAATGGGAAGAACCGGNTCTCCCTCTTCCCGCCTTGGCACTAAAGGGAAGCCCGGCCTGAGCAGGAGCTCAGGGCTCCCAGCGCTCCAAGCGTGCTCAGAAATTAAAAAGGTCTCAAATAAAAATAAAAATAACAAAAAACAAACAAAGAAAAAAAAACCCCAACAAAAAACAAAACCAAAAAACACAAACAAAAAACACAAACAAAAAAAACCCCGAAAAACCAACCAACCAACCAGACAAACAAACCAACCCAAACAAATAAACAAAACACCCCCCCCCAAAAAGTACTTAGCTACTAAAAAGTAGCTAAGTTTGGATCACCTCAGGGCCACAGTAACCGGGGATTCATCGAGGGCAGGGAAATTTTAGTGCAGCCCCTCTCTCCCTGCAGCTCTTCCCTCAACACAACTCCATTTACATCCCAGTGAAAGGAATGAGGGTTTGTCTTTCCAAACAAACAAACTCTGGGTCTGATGTAGATAAAACCAGCACTGAGAGATAAAAAACAATGGGAAGAATTCCACCGATGGATGGATGGAATGAAAGAGATCTGTCTTTACAGATAAACTGTAAATCCACTGAGAAATGAAATTGTCCATTGAGAGGTGAAAGAAACAATGGGAAGAACCAGGAATTCCAGGAATTAAAAGAAGAAAAATTAAAAAGAGGGGGTTATACATCAGAAGGGAATCTCAGGTATCAGGCGTTCCGGGCACTCTGTGCCTTTCAAATTCCTCAGCCAGTGGGGAAAGAGAGAGGGAAATGCGGCCGGGAAATCGGGATAAAAAGGAGGCTGCGCCCTCCAAAAATGGGAGAGATCCCAGGGGAAATGGCCCATGGGCTCTGCCTTTATTGGAATAAAGTGACAGGGACTCCTCTGTCTCCTTTTTGGACACAAACCTCTGGTGTCTGTGGATACATTTTCCTAACACCAGCAATTCCATCGCTCCACATGTTCCAAAGGAGGAAAAAACCAGCACAGCTCTGTCTCCAAATGGCTTTTCAAGGCGACAGCTTTGGAGGCACCGAGCGTTTGAAGCCTGGGCTTGCCCCCAAACTGCGGGACCTCCTCTCTGGGATACATCTAAATAAGTAAATAATAGTAAATAATACCTGCCCGCCCACCTGGGAGGCCACACCAGCCCCAGCCCTGCCCCAGCACGCTCGGAAACATGCAAATGGGCCCCTTAATTTCCTGAAAATGTCCCATTAATTATCACTCGTGATCAGTATTAGTGTCAGAGGTGCGGTTCCAGGGCTACTCGTCGGCAGCAGATGTTGTGAGAGAAGTGGAGTGTAAATATTTATGGGTTAAAAGGAGAGACTTTGGAATTTGGAGATCTCTCCTGACTCTTCTCACGCTGCCTCAAGCCCGTCCCTCTCTGGAGACAGACAAATGCTTTATATGTGCATCCATCAAGCGCCACTTGCAAATTCGGCTTCTCCAGCTCAAAATACCAAATATTTAACACATGCAGAGCTAGAACGGAAAGTATCGCTTTCCACAAAGAGTTTTGCTCTTTATTTTCTGCAAGTCTGGCATTTCAGCCACTTCTCTCCTGCTTTTTTTTTTGTGTGATGCAGGCACTTGGCACCTTTCAAAACCCGAACTGCCCGAGCTGGGAGAGTGGAAATGGAACATCTCCAAGCTGGGTCTCTCCCTTGGGAGCCCTGACTGGAGAGTTCGGACCGTGAAATCCCAGCCCAGCACGGGAATTCTTGCTCTTGTCATCAGAGAGAAGAAATCCCAGTCTGCTGAGAGATTTGGGTGAAATTCCCGGCTGGGAGGGTCTGGAATACAATTCCCAGAGAATTTTGCCCCTGGAGCCCTGGAAGTGTCCAAGGCCAGGTTGGAGAACCCTGGGATGGTGGAAGGTGTCCCTGGATGGGTTTTAAGGTCCTTTCCAACCCAGCCCATTCCATGATCCCACAGAACAAACCACCCCTGCTGCATGTGCAGGCAGGGAGAAAAGTTTCAAAATAAGTTATGCAACAACTGAAAAAAAAAAAAANAAGTAGTTTACTTCAGTTCTAGCAAATATTCCGGTTCCAAAAAACCAGAAATCACACCCAAGCATTTTATTTTAGCTCCTACTCCATCTCAGTTCTCTCTGGTTTTCACTGATTTGGAAAAAAAAAACCAACCCAAAAACCAACAACAAATAACACCATTCACCCACAGACTTTACTCCCTGGGATAACTGCAGTAGTTTTTTCAATATCAAATTTCTAATGAATCCAAGAAAATTATCGAGTCTCTAAAGCTAAATTTTAAATTAAAGCTAAAATTTAAATTTAAATTAAATTGAAATTCTAAAATTCAGCCTTTGTCAGAACAGTGTAGGAAGGGTATCCAAAGAACAGAGTCCAGAAACTGCATCCAACCCTCCCTCTCCTATTCTGCCCATTTCCTGTTGGAAATCCCAAATGCTTTAATTTAAATTGGGTGAGTTAATCCCTGAGACATGCCAGCAGGAAAATGCAGTTACCCCCTTTTTTCCTTCGAGAAAGGAGGGAAATGTGCAGTGCCAGAGCCCTGGAACTGCTGGGAGTGTTCAGGGCGAGCACAACGTGGTCTGTGGCCACGGAGAGCAGGGCAGCAATTCCACCACTCCTTAGATTTATTGTTAGAGGGGTTTGAAGGCACAAAATTCGCAATACTTGCAACTCGGTGGCCCTCAGCTCCCACCCCTCTGGAAGGAGGAAGGGAGGATAAGAGAGGAAGGGTAGGCAGCGGAGGGGCTCTGTAATTAATTGCATTAATTACAGCACCTTATGTGGCTCTCTGGGCATCTGCAACCCTGCAGCGTGCAGAGGCTCTCCCTCAAACCTCCTCCGGCACCCACCAGAACCCTGACACAACCCTAACATAACCCTACTCGCGGAGAGGTATCAACCCTGCTCGCCCAGAGGCGCCAACCCGGCTCGCCCAGAGGCACCAACCCTGCTCGCCCAGAGGTGCCAACCCGGCTCACCACGAGGTATCCAACCCTGCTCGCCCAGAGGTACAAACCCTGCTCGCCCAGAGGCGCCAAACCTGCTCGCCACGAGGTATCAACCCTGCTCGCCGCAAGGTATCCAACCCAGCTCACCACGAGGTATCCAACCCTGCTCGCCCAGAGGTGCCAAACCTGGCTCGCCCAGAGGCGCCAAGCCTGCTTGCCACGAGGTATCCAACCCTGCTCGCCACGAGGCGCCAAACCTGGCTCGCCCAGAGGTACCAACCCTGCTC
>WEKY01032892.1:595-48506 GCA_013390045.1 Picathartes gymnocephalus
GATGGTACATGACTTTTCCACTGAGAGTTAAATGTACCTGGAGAGGTTGCCTTCGCTGAAATTCTTTTTCAGTCTTCTGGTCTCTCTTAGCTAAGAATTGCATTGTCAGGAGTGTGTTCTGAGTGCCCAGTATCCTTAAGGAGCCGAGATACTTACCGGACGGTTTTCCTTTGCAGTGTTTAGGCTATGGATCCTAGGGAGACTCAGTATCACTGTACTACTTTGTTTCTTTTTCCAGAAGTCTGATCGGTCTTGTTGCATTGAGTTCAGTTGTCTTCTGTCAGTCATGATTGATTTTGACCAGAGAACTGGTATAGGTTATGTGTTTAGGTTGTTAATGTGATTATATGGGAATATGAGGTTGTCTAACCTGGATTTATTGCTGCCATTGGTCTGCACATATAAACACCTGGAGCGTCATTTCAGTGAAAACACCTGGAGAATCATTCTAGTGAAACTCCATGGGAAAGTCAGTATTTTGTACCTTTGGGATACTTCTTGTGGTTTATGACAAAGCTTTCTGTGAGGTGTATAATAAAAAAAAAGAAAAAAAAAAAGAGAACAACCCAACCAAACAAAAAAATTCTAACCCGAGCAAAACATCACAAAAAACATGTGCATCCTCCTAGGAAAGATTGAGTTATAAATTATGCACAGTTTTCCATATCTTTTGATGAATAACTGTACTTTTTACCTAGAAACACCTGATTACAAAACAGAATACTTCTTTCTTGACATACAAATGTTTTTTTTTTTTTTTTTATTTGCAGACTATGAGAAGACACAGAAATGAAGTTACAATTGAATTGCGGAAGGGGAGTTTGCTTTTGTTTATCAACTGTGTTACTTTGCTAACAGTGCTCTGGTGTCTTAAATAAATATTTTTCCATAAACTTTGCTTTGTAGCCCCAAACTTACATAGAAAAGGTGTAAATTTGTTAAATGCTAACTGTGGATTTAATTTAGTTTTCTTCTCCAATTTGTGAAGCTCAGTACAACAGAACAGTACTGCTTTACTCCAGTGTATCATTTGGAAATAATCCATATTCTGTTTCCATACCAGTTATTACAGCGGAGCTGTCAGCTGTTCAGATGTTTAAACTCTCTGAATGGGAAAAGGGAGAGTTTTAGCATTTGGAAAGTGAGGTTGTTAATTTATTTTGTTTTCTGAAAATTATTGCTTCCATGCTGTAAAGGGAGTTAATTTGGGGGTCAGATTTTAGCTATATTGGGGTAAATGTCAATATGGCTGGGCAGATCATGAGTATGAGAGCTGAACTAGTTTACTGCTCTGCCTAATTAGAGCATTAGTTACACTCTCGTCTTTCATAACTCTTCCAGCAGCCTTTCTAGGCACCTCAAAGACTTGCTCCTGAAGGATGTTTCATAAGCTAAGAGAAGGGATAAACTTATTTGCCTTTGGATACCTTCAGTGTATTTGAGGACTTCATACTGGCCCCTTTAGGTTTATCCTGTTGAGACACCTTCAGTTCTTCACCCTTTTCTTGAACATTCTCTTTCCTAGATTTGACTTGTTGCTGCTTCTCAAATCCAAATTGCCTGTATTTTTCTGCAAGTATGGAAATCTGAAAGAATGCAGGCTGCAGCTGAGGTTTAAATGGAGCAATGAAAAACAATTCTTAACACAGTATTCCTCTTAAGTATGTTGTTGACAGGCACACACTCTGTATACTCTGTACACTTCTTAGAGTACAACAAAGCAAATGTAGTTGTTTTTTTGTTTGCATAGTTAAATAAATGCAGATTTTAAAATTGTTTTTAAACTATTGACTTCTGTCTTCTCAATTTCATCTGATTTTTCCAGGCTTTCCCATTCTGTTCCCCAGTATGTTTCAGGGGAACTTCTCTAGCTTGGTATAACCTATATTTTCTATTATTTTCAATAATGACCTGATATGTTTGGTTTGAATATTCTCAGTACAGCCCAAGCTCCTTTTGGTCTCCCATTTGATGCTTATCTCCAGTTTGCTAGTTGAATCCTTGACAGTTTGAATAGTGCTTGCTTAGGAGTGCACACCCCCCAAATTCCATCTTTTTTTTTTTTCATTATATGCAAACTGAGAAGGCAAAATCCTTGCTAAAATCAAAGTGAGGAGTTTGCAAATAGAAACTATCTTGATAGAAATCAGCTTGACTTGTTTTTGAGAGATTTTGCCTTTACTTTTCACCTGATTGCTTAGGAGCAAACAAAAAATCTTGTGCTAATATTTTCCTGGGACCCTTCTGTTCATCTTGGAAAAAGAGACTTTTTTCAGATCTTACAGAAAAACTTTCTATCTCATTACAATATGAAAATTAAATATTTCTAAGACTCATCCTGAGACTGTAATAAGTAGTCAAATCTAATTTGACCCAGATGACTGGAAAATGATCAGCAATGCAAGTTTATGCTGTCATGTTAGACGCTCTCGTTGTTCAGAACTGGTGTAAAACTCGCTGTATAGCTGAAATCTGTACTGGGAAGAGTCATTCATAGCACTTGGGCAGCCTGTGCCTGCTAGCAAAGCAAAGCTGTAAAAGACGGCTTAACTAATGCAGCATATCCTCACACATCTCATTAAACTGAGATGGAATGTGAGCATTCCAGTGCAATCTTTGGAGAGAGCTTTGCAGTGCAAAGTGAGAATTTTATTTTAATTTAACTTTTACAATTGGTATGTGTAACGGGTCACAGTTTCAAGGCCAGTTTATTACAGAAGCATGGTGGGGAGCAAGTCAGACACTTAAGGCAAGGGATTGTCCTGTGTGGAGGGAATCCAGCACATGCCAGTAATATGTGAGTGAAAATGAGGGGGAAGCCTATGAGCTACCAATGACTTCTCACTGAAAACTGCACATGGAAAGATCAGTTAGACATTTAGAGGAGAAGCCTGAGCACTGGATGTAGGTCAGACTGTAAATCAAGAGTGAACAGCAGCTGCAGCACTTTTAAATGCAGGAATTGGTGTTCTTCTGGAGCGTTGGTTGAACATCCTCACTGCAGACACCAGAAAAAGTGTGCTTTAATAATAAATTCAGCATGTGTCAACTCAGCTGGTGCTGGTGGGTGACTGGTTTGTTGTGGGAATTCTATGGCAGATGAGATTGTGTACCATTGCTTCTGGTACAGAATTGATCCTGAAATGTTAAGGGATATATTTTATCAAGTTCCAGCACTGGAAAGGATAAGTTGTAATATCATTGCTTCGGTCTTTATCTTTGCATTTAATGCTGCTTCTGTAGCATGAGTATGCCAAACTCAGGAAATCTGTTGGCATGACCTTAGTAATCCACCGGTGCCTCTTCAAAGCAAAGGGATATCTTCTCTTCATCCCAGCTCCCCAGATGCTGCATGTACACCTGGCTTTGAAGACAAGAGACAAACTGAGTATATTCTTGATCTGTACAGTTGAAGCACTACATAGTCATAGGTTTGTATTTTGAATCAATGTGGATATAAATATTAAATGAATGGATCTGATGAAATTGCTCCCATCTCTGTTTAGTAAGATGGAATAAATAAAAAATCATGGCTTTGAACAGTAGTAAACAATTTCTGCATGCATCAGTATGAGGTGTTTATTCTCTTGAAATTACAGACATCAAGGTGCATTTGCAACACATTGTGTTTCAAGAATATATTATCTCTATTCACTGTCTTCATACCACAGCTCTTATTCAGGAAGAAACTCTATTTTTTTCCTGTTTTTTATTTCCCAAGCATTTATTATTTGTTTAGGAATTTAATTAACAAAGATTAACTAAGCTATGTGACAGAAAGGGTAGCAGTAGTCTGGCAGATTCCAGGTTGAGGCATGGTTTGGCATCATGAACCAGTCAGATGACACTCCTGATGATCAGGTGCCCTTTTACTGATTACATGTGGGCTTTGTATTCTATGCATTTTGAGAACGGGTCCACTGCATTTCTGGAAAGATAGTCTTGGTCTCTGCTGTACAAACAAGATAACCAACAGGCCTGAGAGCTTAAACAATAGCCATCTCCCTTTCCTGAGAGATAAATGTCAGTTTTGGTGATGGAGTCTGCATCAGGGTCTAGAATATAGAACTTGTCAGTGTAGTTTTTTTTGTGAAGTCTGATTTAGAGTGTTTATCACTTGGTTTCAACATCATAGAAACCTGAAGGCTGCTCTGTTAGTAATGGGGACCCTGGAATTAATTGGCTTAGTCTGTTAGTCTCAATCTAAAGTCATGTAGGGTGGATGAGCAATGGTTAGGATTCAGTTTAAGGTTCTATATCTAAATGAATCTTGTACCTCCAAGGCCCTGAGATCCTTTGATTCTTGGCACTTGGCTTTCTCTGAGGATGAAGTTGCACTTGGGCCACTTGTGTGCCTGAAGAAAGGTAGTCCTTAGCCAGGTCAGTGATATGGTCATTGAGTTAGATGTCACCCTTCAAAGGAAGCCTTAGCACTCCTCAACTCAGCAGAAACATAGGATACTGTCCCGCTAACTGGAATCCTAAGAACTTCCATGGTCTCTCACAAGGTTTATTTTTGGCTTTCTTGGCAAACTCGGCTGCCCCTGAGAGCTCAGAGACATGAGCTTTAATTGTCAATTAAGTTTGGTGCAAGGCAAAGCAATTATTTGCTAAATAAGTGGTGGATTAAAGAGTTATGGGCGTATGTCTTTTTTTACCTCTTTCCCTGGCATACTGTCCTTGTGCCTATTCCGATCTTCCTTAAATAAGATTGCTTATGTCCATGATAGCTCCTAAATGAAGTAAAAGACTCCTTGAAGAAAGGAGTCTGTCTTCATGTTGCTGGGAGTGCTAGGGTGGGAAAAACCTTCTTCTGATTCTCAGTAAGTCTAAAAACCCAAAAGAAAAAGAAAATCCTTATTTTCAGTTTCAGGATAGTAAAATTTGCATCAGTTACATGTCTTTTCTAGTTCAGTGTTTATGTATAGCTTTTCATTCACTGTAAAGAACATATTTTAGTACATAATACAAGTCTACTTGTTTGAAGAATGACTACAATGACAGGGACACTGAAGCACTATTAGTATGTTCTTCTGGAGGCTTTCCTATCAAGTGTTAGTAGCAGAAATTCTTGGAAAAGAATTTTCATTTACGCTGCGTCAACTGATTCATTAAAAAAATACCCTAAGAGGAAAATTACATTCTTAATGGATTCTTTTAGAGGCTTGGTTGAAAAGGACTGTGAAGAAATCCTTTGGAGGCTTGCTTGAATCCATTTTGGTGAGACCATGCTGTTCCCTGACTTAAGAGGCCTCAATCTTTGCAATCCATGCTTAGGGCTTAGGCCATACACTGGTGTCTATTTACTTTTAGTCAATCTGCTCCTCTTCTGAGACAATGAGCACTAACCAAACAGGAGCATTGTGCTTGCTCTCTGTTGTCAGAAAGTTGCCTACATCTTCTAACTGTGTGTCTGTAGCTATATGCTTTATCTGAAGAAGAATCTTGGAATCTGACTTGGAATCAGTCATAGCTTAAAAGAGATGTCCAGAAAACCTGTATCTGCCTCCATCACTGGCTTGATCCCTTAGTCTTTCCTTGGATGTAATTGCAGGGGAAAGAGCTGCTTCTTGTCATCTGTGAATGTATCTAATACTGGCTAGCATTAAGAACTCCAGCTCCTAGTGTGAAACATTCTTGAGGTTCTGCTTTTTGTCCTCAGAAGGCTCAAAACATAATTATCTTAACTTTCATGCCACAAGAACTTCTACTGCCTACTGAGCTCCTAAACTTTCCCCTGACCTGAAGAAACTCTTTGTGATGGTATTTGTTACCTGCAGGCAAAGATTTTCTTCTTCATTTCTTTTCCCTTTTAATCTTGAAGCCTCATAACAGTTGACATTCTCCATAGAGCTTTCCTGCATGTCCAGTGCTGAAAAATACGTAGAAATTCAGATTTGATACCTTTCACAGTTCCATTAGAGCATCCCATTGGCCATGTCCCATAGTACTAAGTACAGTGCAGCACAGAGCTTGTTGAATGTTCTCTCTACCCACAAGGAGTCTTCTGTTAATTGGGTTTTTGAACATTTGAAACTTGCTTGCATTGGTATACATTTTTTTTAATCCTGTGGCCATCTTCCAAGAAGATAAACAAAAGAAGTACCACGATCTGCAGGACTTGAATACTTACTGTTCATGCAGTTTGACCATCTCACTATCAATGAAGCAAATGATGGGCATGTGCCGTTAAAACTGAACAAGAAAGTGCACTCCTGGTATCATTACTATTATCTATTCATTTGGCATGTTTGCCAATGCCTTTTGTTTGTATGGAAACATTTATAGGCTGCTGTAGTGGGACCTCTACCAGAATGTTGGCAATGCTTATAACTAGCAGTCAGCAGCTGTTTATGAACTTTCATATTCACTGTATATAGTACACATGGTTCAGGCAGTGTTGAGGATCTTCCCTTTGGAAGGAGACCTGCTGAATTTTGTTTGTGACAAGTTTATACCTTTCATCAGCGATTCCACTCTGATGCCTCTAGCTTTGAAAGGGCTCTCTCACACAGCTTTGAACAGGAGAGCTGTACCCAGGTATGCTCATTTGTCTTTGTTTTCACCACAGGGGCCTGCAGAAGAGGCTGGTGCTTTGATTTAGGCAAAACCTTTTTGAGTTTGCTACGATATGTCAAAAATATAAGCATTTTAAAGACATGGCAGGCTGCAAAACATCTTTTACCTTATATAGGGGAGTGATTAGTCTGTCAAATTACTGGAGAGAGGAGGGATTGGACACTTTTGCAGATGGACAAAGCTACTTCAAATAGCCTTAGAGAGACAGGTTAGCACTGGAAGGTTTCATGAACACTTTGACTTTCTAAGAAGTGCTAATTAGAATAGAAATGTTTAGTACTTCTCAGTAAGGAGTAGCCTCTCTGCCTCAGGCTGCTGTGGAAGCTGTTCTAGATTGGTTCTAACCGTTGTTTTTCAACCCAACCACCTTCAAACAGTGAGTAGCTACAGCAACATTCTTGCTCCTTCTTTCTTTCCTTGACTGAGGTAATTTTTTCTGGAACCCATCACACCAAATGACTGACAGCCTGAAGACATTGCTTGCACTCAGAAATTGCAGCGTAAGTCTGCGGTCAATTAAGTCCTGTGAATTTCCTCTCTCTCTTAAGGGGATGTAATATCTTGGCCTTAGAATATGGACTGTCACCTGTACTTACTTTGGTTAACATTAACAGTAGGAGGCATTCTCTGAGATACACTCATGGTGCCGAAGGGTTGGTTAGTTGGGTGTGCAGGTATAGAAAGCTTAATGGAACAGGAGAGAACCAGGCTCTTGTTCAGCTCAATGTCTGGTATGGGAAAATCAGGTAAATGCATTGCAGGTCTTTATAGTGAATCCATCTGTTGATGTGTCCCTGCCTGATGCAGTTTGTCTGCATAACACTACTTTCTGGGTGTTTAACTGCCTGCTCATTTCCATCTCCCTTCTCTCCAGATCCACTTGCCAACAAAATGCCTGTGGTGCTTGTCTGTATGGATGTGATCCATGTATGCAGGTGTTGCTCCATGGCTCTGGAGAGGCTGCCACAGCCAGTCTAGGTGGTTTTGCACACTCTTTGAGGATCTCGTTTCTGTACTTAAAACTAGACTAAAATTAAACTGTGCAAAGTCTGTGGGATGTTGTCTCCTGCATTAAAGGGTTTTCTGGTGCTTGTTTGCTGTTTTAGCATTTCTTACCTGAAAAAAAAAATTATATATTGCTTGGGAGGATTTCAAACTTGTTTTAAGTTCTTTTTAAGATGTCTAAAAGGTAAGCAAGTCCTAGAAATTTTGGACCTCTAATTGCTGTCTCTTATAACATATAATAAAATAACATATTGGGGACGCTTTGTCACATCATTCTGTTTAGAGGCTTTTTTACGTATTGTAAACAAGGTGTGGTATAATAAAATCTCTTTCATGAAAACTACGGTGGTTTTCAGATAATTTGAGACTGAAAAGCCTGCCTTTCCTTGCTAGTATGCTAGATTTCTTCTAGGTGTTAGAGATGGCTCTTACTCCTTTTCAACATTTTGCAACATTAAAGAATGAAATCTTAATGTGCTTATAAAAAAACCAAAACTAAACATAGAAAGGAGTCCTGATATATATACTGCATCATTATCTTCCATTGTCCCTTCTTTGTACCTCTAGACATACCAAACAAAATATAAAGTCTAAAATTTAGAAGAGACCATTTCATAGTTTTGGTATAATACTTTTAATACATTTTAAATTTGTAAAAAAGAGTAAACAATTGATTTGTTTTCTTTCTGTTTAACCTATGGTTTTATGTCTTCAGATTCATTAAATTAGGAGTGTTAAATGTTAAATGGGTACTTTAAAGATTATTTTAATCTTCTGTAATTCCTTAATGGAGCTAAGACTGGAGGGTGTCTTGTTTTAAGTCAGAAAGGAGGCTAACAGCTTGAGTGGGAAATACTGCAAGTGCCAATGTGCATGGAGCATGCCATTTTACACACAAGATTCAAATAGATGTGACCAGGGAGCTTCAAAACAGGTTTAGCTGAAAAATAATCTTACACTGAAAAAGAATTTCTGTTTTGTGTGGCTAAATGTTAATGTCATCTAGAGCTATGAGTATTGTGAATGCCTGTTAGAAAACTGATCCCAAACTGTAAGTTTTAATTAATTCAAATGTCATGGATTGTTGTAGATCTGTCTGATTAGCAAGCTGCCAGATTCTTACAGTTGAAATAGTGCAAATTCTATTTGCAGTTACAAATTCCTTTAAAAAAAGGCAGCCTTATCTATACTTACATGTTGAAAGGGTCCATTGTGTATCACCACCCTGTACTAATAAGCATTAGAAGTGGCTTTATTTTTTTCATTCCTTCACAGAACAAAAGAGATGAACATCTTTTGAAAAAAAGAAATGTTCCTCAAGAGGAAAGCTTAGAAGATTCTGATGTTGATGCTGACTTCAAAGCAGTAAGTTCCTTGATTCTGGAATTATTTTTAAAACTTTGATGATGTCTCTAAACAATGTGTTCTGTTATCTTGAAGTTCTTTGAAAGCAAATTTATGAACTGACAAACTAAGTTTGCTTGTACTAAATGTTTAAGAAGTCTATAATTTATCAGTAAAATTATTAAAATATTTTTTTTCTTTTCAAGCAAAATGTAACACTAGAAGCTATACTGCAGGTATGTTACATTTAATTTTTTTTTTAACTAGGAGGGTGTGTTTTGTGCATTTTTAATTTTTACTGGGGTTTTTAATTACTTTTTCAGAACGCCACAAGTGATAACCCCGTGATCCAACTGAGTGCTGTCCAAGCTGCAAGGTAAAAATAAATAAAGATACAGAAACATAATTTATTAATCTCTTTCATTATGAAAGTTACTTACTTTCACTTTTAATTTCACAGAAAACTCCTATCCAGTGACAGAAATCCACCTATTGATGACTTAATAAAATCTGGAATTTTACCAATTCTGGTAAAATGCCTAGAAAGGGATGATAAGTAAGTATTATTTTTAAAATATTTTCTGTTACTGGACATTTGCATCCAAAAAAACAAATCATTATTTGAAATTAAACTGAGAATTCCAGCACCGTATAATCTGACACAGTGGATTACATTCCAGGATGATAAATCACAAGTTCTTTAGGAATATATATTCTGCCACTGAAATGTCATTTAATTTTTTTAGAGCTTGTTTGAGCATATCCAGCTAATGGAGAAAACCTTACTACATTTCTCATTGGTTTTGAATATTTCAGCCTTTTACCAACTGTTTTTAAGAAACCTAACACAGACTTGTTGTATTTGCATGAGGGAGAACATTCCTGGTTGTGAACAGGGGTCTTTTCCAAATTACATTTGTCTTATTCATTAAGATTATTAAGTTTCTGGTTTCTTCTCACTGCAAGGTGTTTCCTTCTGACTCTTTGCTGCTCTCTTATGTGATGGTGGAATATGGTGAGAGCATGTTCTCTTAGTCTTTATTGAAAAAGAGCTTCAGTAAAGAAGGTAGAGAACAGTGAGTGTGTAATTTCAAGAATATAATGACGTGTAAGAAATGAAACATGCCATATTCAACAAAGCTTGAGCCCCTGATGCAGATAGATGGGGATTAACACAATTGAAGTAAATATTTTAGTCTGTCTTGATCTCAAGCAGACATAAATGTATTTATAGTATTTCCATTTTCAGTGTTATTTCTGCAGCTATGAGAGCTAGGAACTTCAAAAATATGGTATGGTATTTTTGGTATATTTTGATGGCTGCAAAAATATGAACTGCAAGTATGGTGTTTTTTTCTAGCTTGTTTAACAAAACAGTCGCTTAGAAGGCAGCTGACCATAACATTCATATCAGGAAAGCATTTTAAAATGGGCCATGAATGCTTGTCTGCTCTAGAAGTAGATGGTTCAGTGCTTTGAAAATTGTTTTTATTTGAAATTTCTGCCAGTTTTTGTATGATTTACCTCTGTAGATGTTTAATAAGTCTTTCAAAATTAAACAGCATTTTTTAAGCTGTCCTTTTAAACGTGATTGCTATATAATATTTAGTAGAGTTAAACTCTGAAAAGACTTAGCATAACAAATCATTAAAGCTGTTGCTCATGTTATACTTGAAAGCTTATCATGAGAGAAAGAAAAAAGGGACCAATCTAAAACTAGAGTTTTAATGCACTTGATCCTAAAATTTAAAGGTTTATAGGTAGCTGCTGACAGATACAGTTTGTTTTTACCTCCTGTTTAATTCTTTTGCAATCCCATCCCCAATAAAAGCTTAAATTGCTTTGGAAATTAATACACAAAAAAGTTTCAAAAAACAGGTACTGTGACTGTATATGAAACATGACTGATAAAGACACAGAAACCATGGAAATGAAACAGTCACCTAACAGTAAATATTCTCTGTTCTTCCTAAATCCAGACATTTACTGTTGTGCTAATGACCACGGACTGTAAACTCTTTTGTAGCTTCTAGAACTCTTAACCTTTTGTATTTGTTTGAACAGCAGTTTTCATGCAAAATGTTTTACTAAACTGCTGTTGGTGTAGACAACAGTTGACTGACATCGTGGAAGAGATGTTCTCCTAGCTTTCATGACATTTGTAACTAATTTTATCTGTATTTAATAAGCTAGATGTGATGTCTTCTCACACTGATTCTAGATATTTCCCCTGTCTGTGATGGTGTAGAAAAATGTCTTTATCTGAGTATACCAAGTTGCACTTGATCTGGAGTGTTTCATTGGTTGTTTGGATTTTTTTTTTTGTTACTAATATTAATTCAGAGTGATGGATGGTTTACAAAAGGTCATAGAATGCTAGATCTCTTGTTTTCTTACAGCTTTTGCCCTGAAAAGTCCAGGCTTAGAATTAGGAGTTTTTAAAATTTTAGCCGAGTGGTACTGCCTAAATGTAGAGTATTTCAGATGGATACAGCTAACAATACTGAAATGAACCATAAAATAGTCTTCAGATCATGTTTCAACTTACTAGTGTAAAATTCTTTCATTACAGTCCTTCATTACAATTTGAAGCTGCATGGGCATTGACTAACATAGCATCAGGCACTTCTGCACAGACTCAAGCTGTTGTACAGTCAAGTAAGTACCACAACTTCGGGGAGGAGGCAGTGGAGGTGGTTATTGTGGGGAGAAGAAAGTATTTGGATAATGAATGCCATTTCTTACCAATATCATTAAAGTAATAAATAGATGTTTGTCCTAAAAATTTATCAAAGATTTCTGAAAGATTTCTACATTTGCTCTTAAACAGTAATGTGCTTGTCACTAACATTTAATGTTAAGGATCCCAGACAGGATTTTCCTGTAAAGAGGATAGAGAATGACAGATGATACAATAACTATGACAAAAATCTTAGTCCTTTCTCATTCTTGGTTTGATTTCTGAAATCATCTGCCATTAATTTCTCTGTGGCTAACACTTAAGTTAGGAATTAATTCTTTCTACCTCAGAGGTATGTTCATAAATCTTACTAAAGTTGTTAAATACATATAGTTGTGTAAGGTTGCACATTTAAATATGTTGTTAAGAAAATTACTATCCTTTCCTTGTATCTATGATAAGTATCTTCTGTACACACAGGTTTCTTGTGCTGCTTTCATTTCTTGTTTAACCAGACAGTGAGAAAGGAAAGAGACACTAAAGTTAATGAAAAATAAATCAATCAAATAAATTTTTCAGGATTATATCTATAGCTTTTATGGATCAGCATACTTATCTTAAAACAATCACTTTTATGCTAAATACAATATGTTGTCATTAAATAGTAGATTGATACAGAAATATATAATAAACTGTCTTGACTTACTCATATTCTCATTTTTATATAACTTTTATATAACTTCGTTATTTGATTTTTTTTTTAAAGTGCATGTATCTGCCTTTCAGATGAAAATGCTAGTTTGTATGTTTTCATGTCTAATAAAGTAATTCATTAATTATTAGATTCTGTATAGCTAAGATATTGGAGCAATAGAATAATTATTTTTATTAACCAAAATAAGCTTTGGATAAAATGATCTTACCGAAATGAGCTTTGGAAAAAAATCCAAAGGCTTAAAAAAAAAAACAACAGTATCTTGAATTTGTTTTAAAAATTCCTGATGTGATTTAGGCACCTCTGTTTTTAGATTGCTTTTCTGGTGTCTTAAGTACCTTTGAAAATGTACTCCTAAGTTTTTTTCTTCCTTCTCAACTTGTTCATTGGTTAGTCATTGGTTTCCTTCTTTTTTGTGTCCCATAATGTTATCCTGTTTGAGTGAATCTAACAGAAAGGATGGTTGCAGGAAAAAATCTGGAAAAAATCTCAAAGTAAAAATTAAAAGTAGAATAAAAGTATGTACAGCACAACTAAAAGCATTGTTGTTACCTGAACAATTATTAGAAGTTCAAGTTGGGACATATGTCTCCCAAAATCTGTTTAGTTAATGCTTGAAAAGAAGGAAATGTACTAAAATAACTTCAGAGAATCAAAAAGCATTTCAGTCATGAAGAGAAAATGGATGAAGTTTAGTCTAAAAGTCTCGCTGCTTAAACTGTGAGATGGCCAAGGGAAAACTGTGTCCCAGCTCTTCTCCCTTTAGATAAGGAATGGTTTGAGGAAACAAAGCAGTAGACCCTTGCAGCTACAGACGAATCTGGTGCAGCCTTAATACAAAAGAAGGCAGCCTCTTGCAGTCAGAAGGGGCAGATGGTACATGGAACGCCCAGCAAAAGAGAAGTACTATATGCACAGAATAGCTCTTGGCAGGAGCCAGTTTGGAGCAGGAGTAATTAATTTTTTGAGAGTGGTGGGTCAGATAACCTCAACTCGTGCTCTCTCAGGTTGTCCTCCTGCCTGAGTGCTATTATGAAATAACTTCATTCCTAGTTTTGAAAGCATACCAGGATTGCAGTGTAATATAAAGTATGTATTTACCCTCTTCTCTGAAAAATGTTGAATGCATATATGGCTGAATTGTAATCTCAGTAATTGCTGAGAAGGAAGCTAAAATATTGCACTTGAGCTAATGGAAGTGGGATGATTATTACAAGAATGAGTGTTCTTAAGCAACAGTGTGTTGCTGTCCCTGCTAGCCTTTCAGTTATAGGCAATGGCTGAATCACTCATCTGGGGTGAGGAAGGAATTTCAGGTTACCTTTATTCTTTGTCGCTCTGTATTTTTCTGGAAAATACATCAGAGTTTTTTGGCTTATTGTCACGTTACATTATCAACACAATATCGATTCACAGTTGCTCACAAACTGTGTTGCGCTTTTTAAAAATTTCTGAAGCTATTTTTCAAGAAAAAATACTCTTTAACAGTATATAAATTGATTGAGTTTAATCAGACTATAGGATGAGTATGATCATATATAGATTGAAAAATTGCTGCAAGAATTACTGTCTTTCAAACACTATGGGTTGTCTGAAGGAAAACAGTGCATGGAAATAGTAGTGGGATGGTTTCTTAGCTCTATCAATTATATTTCATTCCACAGAGAATGATATCTAAAATCAGTACCACTTTCTTAATTTGTTATGTTGCTGGCATTATGTAAGAGCAAATGAAAACGTGTCTTGGGACCAGCAGATGGATGTAAATCTTCACTGCATATGGAAACTAACTATAGCCACCTCTTGGGAGGAAGCTATTTTCTTAAAGTCAAGATACGAAGCATGTTTGCACAAGTAGGCATGTCATTCTGCTTGGTGCGTGTTGTGATCCTGGATAACTGGAAATCTGAATTACCAGGACATGAAATGTCACACCTGCCTATCACTTTGAGAAATATGGGCAAATGTTTAAATGTGGGGAGCATTGTTGTTTAATAATTCTGTTCCCAAGTCTATTTTTCTGTTCTCTATATATATTTATAGAGAAATGTTTAACTGAGGTTTTGTGCACCCTTCATAATAGAAACATGTATAAGGCATGGTGGAGAATGTGTTTTATATAAATCAGTGAAAATGTTGCTCATATACCAAGATTCAGTATTAAACAAATCCAATCTTTGCATTCTGCAGATGCAGTACCCCTCTTCTTGAGACTACTTCATTCACCACACCAGAATGTTTGTGAGCAAGCTGTCTGGGCTCTTGGAAATATTATAGGTAACTTGTTGTTTTAATGATTGGAATTCAGGGAGGATTTCATTCTAGAACTTGACTTTTTGAACACTGGCATTATCATAAGAGACTATGTTTCCTCTGGATTCTGTGTCATGATATAATTTTTTTTAAAAAATATATAATGTGGCCAGAATTACATATGTACCTCCTGGTTTTTTTCTAAATATTAGTATCACTTGCTATGCAAAAAATTAACAGGATAAATTTTGTTTCCTAAAATATACATACATAACTCTACGTATGTATATTTAATATAATATGACCTTTTAGTAGTAGACTATTGGTGAGGAAACATAGAATTTCAGTATCCCAACATGTCATTGCATACATTTCAAGATTTTCCATTTTTAATGTAATTTCTTTTGCAACAATTTTCATTTCTGTAGGTGATGGTCCTCAGTGTAGAGATTATGTCATATCACTGGGAGTTGTCAAACCTCTTCTGTCCTTCATCAATCCCTCCATTCCCATCACCTTCCTTCGGAACGTCACATGGGTCATTGTAAATCTCTGCAGGAATAAGGACCCCCCACCGCCTATGGAGACAGTTCAGGAGGTAAATAAAGAATTACGAGACAGATAACGTTTTATACTCTGGGCTAGAGGCCAAATGTTTTACATTGTCATACTATGAATTTTTGCATGTTTTTTGTCACTGCACATGTGTTGTGCTACTTACCAGTGGTTAGATTAAATAATTTGAGCAATTTGGTGGTTCTTGCTACTGCTGTAATAAAGGTATTTGTAATGGCTGAAACTGAGTAAGACTAAAGTGATGAGCTATGCAACAAAAAATTAATGCACTAGAAAGCATTAAAATACTCAGCATTACATATTTTCACTTAAAAAAAGGCTGCAAATGTGATTCTGTATGTAGAAGAATTCATATGTAATTATTTTCAGCAAAAGGAAGTGTAAGTAAACTATGGCATGTAGTGTGGTTTGTGTTTCGACTTGGTGTGAACATGCAGTCAATGCCAAGTCTCAGCCTGAGCAGAAATCCTGAAAGTCGTTTTAAACCTGGTTAACAGAGCAAATACTTGGTTGATAGGGTAGGCACAGTTAGTAAAATGGAGCTATTTGACTAGAACTGTAGTTGTAAGTAAGGTTCTTGATTTTAAGATAAATTCAAAAGTGTAGATACAGTTTTTTGAAGCCATGTGAATTATGTTACTGTTAACAGCTAAACATCAATGAAATTTTAAAGTGAAGCAGAGAGACAGGGAAAATATTACAAGTAATGCTTTACTAAATAAAAGATACTCTGTTCTGAGCAGTATTATCACAGCCCGGTTATATGTGATTATAAAAAATGAAACTTTCAGCCAGGAGGTTTATGTATTGATATTAGGGTAATAATTGTTATTGTGTGTGATAACAAAGCTTTTAAAATATCAGGAGGGCGTCTTATCTCAGTTATTTGCTTGTTTTCCCTCAAAATACAGTCTACGTTCTGTGTCTGAAGTGTAGTACTGTCTCGTATTTTCACAAATTTGAAATATACACATATTTTTATACATACTTTGAGGGAATGACCAGCTGCTGGAAAGCGTGTGATTGCAATACACTAAAGCAGACTCAAGCTAAGCTTTGTGATTGCAGTACTTGGATTCATAATTTTACCACCAGTTTTATTCTACTGTAATGACTGATGAACTTCTTTTCAGATTTTGCCAGCATTGTGTGTTCTCATTTACCATACAGATATAAATGTAAGTAATTTCTAAAGTTTTAGATATTTAGATTCTTTGTTTTCTCTAGAAAGATAATGCTGCAGGATTGTGTTAAAGTAGTAAACTTGGGTTTGTGTGTTAATTTATGTATAATTAAGTCCTAAATGCACAATTAAATATGAAGACTAATGTAATCATAGTCATTCAGAGCATGAAAAAGGAAGTGCAAATAACATTTCTGAAATACCTTTTGTAAAAGATGGCATTTTTTATCTTGTACATTTGAAATACCTCTAAAAATCCTATCTTGTGGACTTGAGCACTAGAAAATTAAAGTGCCAGCTTTACCATCAGCTGCACTTTAATTTTGAAGCAATTTATAATTTTGCATTGATGATATGTAATATCTGTAAAAAATTACATGTAATTCTGTATATCAGTCCAGTCAAATACTGTGATTGTAAAGGTAAATCTGACTTCTGTAACCTGTTGGGTGCCTGACTTTGCAACATTTAACTAAAGAAATCACATGTGAAAATATATTTAAATAAAGAGCAATAAACTATTGTTTTGTGGCACCTTTGACAACCTTCACATTTTTAGTACTAAACCTTCAGTACTTCCCACATTCCTGATTCATGAGTTTACCTGTATTTTTGCAAGTGTTGTCCTAGGGGATGGACTTACCTCATGAAGCCTTATATATTGGGACTTCAGAACAAAGATCTGTGTAACTGAGGGATATTGAGCTGCTTTTCTGCTCTTTCTCCTATCAGGACTTTGTAATCCCTATAGTGATCCTTTAGTTTAGGGAAGAGGGAATTCAACCCTTGTGTTGGGTTGGGGATAAAATAAAGCATAAGATTGGTGGGACTGTCATTTGTTAGTTCAACACTCTAGTAGTGGTGTTTCTGCTGCTTTTTTAATGGTGAGGTGGGCTTGTCTCCACAAAATGTTTGTACAGTTTAATCTGGGATTTTGCCAGGGTTTTTCCCAGTGTAATGTGAGTGGGAGACCGCACATGGTGGCTTTTCAATGTGTAATTTGGACAAAGCTGAACAGAATTCATTGCAAAATATACTTCTAACCTGTAGGCTCTTTTTCCCTGCCAAGTTTTAAAGCTTTTGCAAGCAATGATTATATGAGAGCTTATTGATGTAGGTATGAGACTGTGATGCCAGGTTTTGACTGATCTCAATTAGGGTGTCCGTCATTTTGATCCTGAGAGTCAGGTGCTAGTTTGGAGGTACCAGTCTGGTCCCAGCCTCTCTGTACTGGAGCAGCAAACCTATCTTTGGAGATGAGTCAGTGATGCAGGTAGGTCAGCCCACAGTCCCGTGAGCGCTTCTGGTGGCTGCTGCTCTCGTCACCAATAGGGCTGTGGGGCAGCAAACTGGTGAGGCACCATCTCCACTGCTTCTGCTGCCCTAGTGGCTCCACTGCAGCACGTTCCGCTGTCCCTGCGGCACAGGAGGTGAGGGCAGCAGCAGGCTGTGGCAGGAAAGCCTTTGAGCTGTGCTGGCTGGCATCTGGAACTGGGTGGAAGCAGCCTGTTGGTTAGGACTGTAAAGTCCTTCCTATGTTCTAGCACTGCAGTATGCAGCTTTCTCATAGCTGGAAATCTTAAATGGGTATCTGTTTTAAAAGTAGACTAGATCTAGATACCTCAACAGATTATGTCCTTAGTGGGGTCCAGATTTCTTTTCCTGCAATTCCTAACATCATCTCTATGTGATGTGATGTCCCTCTTTCTGCTGGCTTTGTTTCTGCTTCAGGTACTACCTTTCAATGACTAACTTTTGTACCTGTCTATTTTTGAGGGCTTTCTAATCATCCTTATCAAGTCATCAGTGACTTTTTTTTCTTTTTTTAAGATTCTCAGATGGCCTGGCATGATAGGCATTTCTCTGTGTGTTTTGCTTTGCTTGAACACTTCAACAGTTGCCACATTACAATAGTTGCTAGCCCTTTAGTTGGTATAAGAATACCTCTCCTTTGCTATGTTTTTTATTCTTAATATGAAGGCTTTTCCTGCCTTCTGGCCTACATCCAGAACTGTTTGCAGTTTCACTTCAGAACTGCACTATGGATCAGAAATGCTAAGGTGGATTAGAGACTTAAAGGAATTTATGTATTTCATAGTCATAAGATAGCACAGCTAGCAAATTACAGCAGTGCTAAGGAGGCTGTGTTGGTATTTTCTTCAGAAAGTTACTAGCACAACTGCTTACCTGAGCTGTTAGTCTGTCTTGGAAATGCAAAGCAAGCCCAACAGTTTACCTTTGTAAGATGATGTATGCTGTCACTTTAAGCACCAAAATGTGTTATTTAATTAAGAAGGAATTTGAGAGGACATTGAGAAATTACTCTGATAGATCAAATGGCCCTGGTTTTCATCGTTGTACATAATAATCTAACATTTCACTGATTAGGTCTCATCATAATCATGTTTAAGGTTTTCCTGTAACTAAATTGCATGTTTTTCCCCTCTCTGCCCCCAGATAAGTGGAATGTTGTTCACTAAATTAAGCCTTCATTATACGGACTTCTCTGTTCAACATGTAAACCATGTTCTCTCCCATTTGTAGATTCTTGTGGACACTGTTTGGGCTTTGTCCTACTTAACAGATGGTGGAAATGAACAGATACAAATGGTGATTGATTCAGGAGTTGTACCTTTTCTAGTTCCCCTTCTGAGTCATCAGGAGGTTAAAGTTCAAGTAAGTGTGATTCAGTTGTGTTTAAATAGTCCTTTGTATGCTGTTTGCTAAAAAAATGTGCCTTACAGTATTTATTAGTGGAGTTAGTGTGATGAACATTTACAGCTATTTTTTGTGCAGGTAAAACTGAAGAAAAAATGTTACCTACACTGGGGAAAAAAATATTAAAAAATAAGATAACTCAAGCAAAAAATCACTAATAGAGTTTTAAGTAAAGTTACAGGTTAAACATGAACTTCCATTGTGTGATTACCAGGGGTGCCTTCCTTTTGTAGTCCTAAAATACTTTAATGACAACAGGTTTTACGTTTTCCAGAATTCAAATAATGTGCACTCTTTCTGTTTCTGCATACATAGTTGTGCATATTCTATCTGAGTAGCTCATGGAAATCAGTATTTTGGAACCTTCAGAGTATTGAAATATTTGCAAACACTGAGTCCTTTTAGTGAAGTAAATTTGTAATTAGCTGTAAAAGGTTAACTGAGCTTACTTGATTAATTTCAAAGACAATGGGAAACTAAAAGTTAGTTAATGTGTACTGGGTTTTTTATGAACCATCCGCTGTAATATAGAGCTCTTCTGTGCGTATTGGACATGTATAGTTTGTACTTTGGATGAGATTTGGCTGTCTTGAAATTTGTCAGACAAATTCACTTGATGAAAGAAGTTTCTCCAGTATTCTGTCACTTGTAAAGCATTTACTGACCAATACATAAAGATGTAAAGTCCATTTCTGAAAGTCACCTGAGACTCAGTAAGTAGTCGTGAGGTTTTGATGCCCTATTGGGGAGCTGAATGGAGAAGTGAGCAACCTCAGCAGATACAGAACCTAGAAGCTGTTGTTGGAATGGTAAAACAGATAAGGTACATGATGAATTAATCTTCTAGGGTTTTAATATTCTTTTAATTTCTAACCTTTGCACTTTTTGAGCTGCAGTGCATTTATTCTGTGATGTACTGTGTCTTTTGATGAAACAGTACCCATTTTTCTGATGTAGCTCAGAGGATTAAGTGCTAAATTCTATTTTGCAAAGTGTTTTTATAAAGAGACATCTTAAAATGGTCTTTGTTGTAGCATAAGTAACAGCAATGTCTTTAACGTGCAATTTTTTTTCCTTCCCACTTTGGATATTCAGACAGCAGCACTGAGAGCTGTAGGCAACATAGTAACTGGTACTGATGAACAGACACAAGTTGTTCTCAATTGTGATGTTTTGTCTTATTTCCCACATCTCCTGACGCATCCAAAAGAGAAGATAAACAAGGTATGTTTTGGTTCTTCCTAACCTTTTTTTTTTTTTTAAGAAATTAAACAGTAGCCTGTGGAATATTACAGAAGAATTTCCTACAGCTGTTATTTCTGGCATGTGAGCAATTTTGTATAAAGATGCAGCCTTTGAGGGTGGTGCTTAATTAGGACTGAAACCAAACAGCCATAGTGAGTATCTGCATTGGTTTTGATGCCTCGTGCTTTCTGGGAGGACTGAAGGGTTTTGCTTTGGAGTGTGATCCTTTTCCTTTTCATTTACAAAGTGAATAACTGGCTAACTTCAGTTACAGTTTTTCATAATTTTGGTTGAGTCCAGTGAGTTGCATAAGACTGATTCAGTTTTCCCACTCCACCTTTTCACAGTGAAGATTGTTCTCTTGTTCGTCTTCACCTTCAAGGAAGGAGCGTGTATCACTGTCCTTTCCTGAAAATTGTCTCTGTATTTCATCTCCTTCTTTTTGGCAGAAATAACTTCACTGCTGCAGGGATTGGGAATAGGGAGAGTCTGATGAACGTGATCAGTGCCTCCTTTTCCACAGCTATATTTCATGTTATTTGCCTTTTTTTTTTTTTAGTCATTGTGCCATCTTCCATTGCAAAGATGGTCTGCCTGAGGAGAAGGCTTTTTTGTTTAGATTATGTGATTCCCCCACATAGTGTATCATTGAGGAAAAATCTATTTGTGAGGAATGTTTCTTAAGGCCCTGTCAGCTGTGAAGATCTCTGAAGAAGTTGTCTTTGACAGTCAAACTGATGTGATTTATTTTTGCCTGCTCTCTTAGCTCTCACAAAAGAATGATGAAGAGCTCTTTTGAATGCCAAGGAGTTATTTTTGTATAAACAACCAAAATGATGTCCAGCAATGCTTTGAGTTTTGTTTCAAGTCTATATTGTGAGAGCCAGATAGAAATAAAAGCAAGATACACATCCCGAAAAAAATGGGAACCCATGTTTATTTCCTGCAGTGCTTCATAATTGCCTGCTTGCTGCATCTTTTACTTAAGATTGGAGCCTTTTTAAGATGTTCTAGATTGCCGTTCCCCCGTTGTAACTGGGCATGAGATAGGTGGTAGCTATGTGCATGAACTTCCTGAAGGAGTAAATGCTGAGGAAAGTCACAGGACAGAGTGTCCTGTGTGATACTTGAATGAGCTTTGTGGACACCACTTCATGTTACACAAACAAAATGGGAAGTGGTATTCCTTTTATTATAGCAGAAAGCTACTACTGAGCTGTTGGTAGTAGGATTACAGGACAGGTCCTTTTTTTATGATGCTTTACCAGTTTTCCTATTTTCCTTGCAAAACTGATTGAAAGTTTAAAGCTTGTCTGTCACTCCAGCAGTGTAAAGTGGATATAAAGTTTACATCAGTATTACTCCTGATGTATGGAGACACTCCTTGTGTGAGATAGAATCTGGTTCTGTGAATCAATCATATTAATTTTACATTGATTCCCTGTTGTCTTTCACAGTGCAATAAAAGTTTGTGTGCTAGAAGTGCTACTGAGGAGGAGGCCTATTTAGTGATTGCTCATGGTATGATTTTAGGTTTTGAGGTGGTCAGGTTTGGTTGAGTTCTTTTTTTCATCTGCTGGCTAGTTTTTAAAAGTACTTTGCTTTTTTGTTTTATCCCCCTGTAGGAAGCAGTTTGGTTCCTTTCCAATATCACAGCAGGAAACCAGCAACAAGTTCAGGCTGTAATAGATGCTGGGCTAATCCCCATGATCATACACCAGCTGGCTAAGGTCAGTCAAGCTATCAGCTATGCAAGTTGTCATCCTCTTTTTATAAATCTGACATGAGGCGTTTGTGATTTTTAATAAGTTTCACAGATGTTTCCATGCCGATTTTAATGAGCTATTAATTTTATTTTTCAGGGGGACTTTGGGACACAAAAGGAAGCTGCTTGGGCAATTAGCAATTTGACAATAAGTGGGAGAAAAGATCAGGTATGTGTAGTGGGATTTCAAGCTGTCACTAAAATGTTGCACATGCAGCCATTTGTGTAAGAAGCACAATGTTGAAAGCTTTTTTTTGTTTGTTTGTTTTTTAATTATTTAGGTTGAATACCTTGTACAACAAAATGTAATCCCACCGTTCTGCAATCTACTCTCAGTAAAGGATTCTCAAGTGGTACAGGTGGTGCTGGATGGCCTGAAAAACATCCTGATAATGGCTGGTGATGAGGCTAGCACAATAGCTGAAATTATAGAAGAGTGTGGAGGTAAGAGCTTATTAGGCTTTTAAAAAATTTAATGAATAGGCTGGATGTTATTCTGTCTTCCCCTTGCTGCTGTTGATGTTTACTGCAGTGTTATTTACCATGGACTATTTGAGTAAACAAGGGAGACTTTTGTATTGAGAGATGTTACTTTTTTTTCTGTTTAGTTCACTTTGGAGATGGCTGTGTAGAGGCAATTGTTGAAGGAGCTTTCTATAGCTTAGGTATTTTTTAGGTTTCATTGAGAATTGTAATTTGTATCATTTGATAATTGCACGTACTTTATCGTGTGGTAAAACACATAATTCTTGCTGTAGTTCATTGCCTTGGAAGCAGTTTTAGGGTCATAATTTCATTACAGACCAAAGCAGGATGAGGAGTCTTTTTGATATCACAATCCAAGTTGTAACATATGCTAGTTAATGTATTATAGTAAAGAGATACTGAAGAACATAATGCACTGGAAGCTTTTCCCTTGTGTTATTCCATATCCAGTTTGAAAATGGGACTAGTGATTTAGCTGCTTTGTCACCTTGCTGTTTTAAACTTACAGGCAACACACAAATGTAGCCACTTCTTTTTGGCAATACATAGAAAGCACAGTGACTAACCTAGAAGTTAGGTAGTAGACAGAAGTTTTAAAAAATAGTTATCTAAACTAAGACTCCATTATCCATTGTTCATAAAATGGAATATTCCCTAACATGTAAAGTGCACAGACTACTTCTCTTTCTACTTAGAAACAAACATAGCTGCTGTGTAGCTCATATTTTCAAACTGAGCTATGTCTTTTCTAGTGTGTTTCAGTAGTAATGTTTAATTATTTTTCTTATTTTTTTAAAGTAGTCAGTAACTCTGGTTTGATCTTACAAAACTTCTCCACTTTCTTTTATTCAGGGTTAGAGAAAATCGAAGCCTTGCAACAACACGAGAATGAAGACATTTATAAACTAGCATTTGAAATTATAGATCAATATTTCTCTGGTGATGATGTAAGTATGCTAAAGATGGAAGAGTAAATGCACTGTGCTGTTAGTTTAGTAAGTACATTGTCACTGTTCCTCAGTTCCAGTGATCACAAACATACATTATGTGCAAAGTCAGTTTTCCTGGTCCTTGTTCAGTACAATTTCCCTCAATTTAAAGTGTTGGAAGAGTTTCTTGATACCAGGACTTTTCTTCAGCAAAATCAAGAGGACTACTGTAGTTTTGCCTAACAAATTGATTGATGCTGACTTAATTTTGTCACACTGACATGTAGTTACTTGTGATTAGATTCTGAACAGTTCTCTGGCTCTCCTTTTTATTTTCTCATACATCAGTCTTTGAAAAGGGCAGCAGATACTTAGTTTCACATAAATTTTTGTATTTCAACTCTGTATTTACTCAGTCTGGATTCTGCAGTGAAAAGAGTCATCAAAACTATTAACACTTTCTGCAGCTGATTGATCCAGACCATCCAATACTTTGTTGCACCCAGATTAGGTATTTTGGCCCTCTGGTTCTAGTTCCTCCTGCTGCTGGCTGCTTGTGAGTTCCTGAGGAGCTCTTAAACATACAATTCAAAGACAAGTTATCTTTCCTAGGCTGTCCAGGGTGTCTGTAGTTCTACAGCCTAGCAGAACTGTTTTCAGTTCTTCTCTTAAATGGAACTCTCCAAATGCCAGCTCTAACTTCAGGACTCAGTAATTTTCAATTCATGGGCCCATCATGTGATTGGGAAGTTAGTCACCAGAGGTTAAGGTATGTGAAAAGTTCCTTATGTCTGTAGTGATCTGTGAGCAGTGTCTTGGAGTCTCCACAGAGACTCAGATGTTTCTGTCTAACTGAAGAGCACAGTCTCGTTGATGTGGGTGGGAAAATAGCCCTGTTGAGGTTAGTACTCCCTCTTGTGCATTTACTTTTTACATTAACACAATTTAATCTATGGCTGATGGGCTGAATATGCCTCCTTTACTCAAGCACAGGACTTTCCTTCAGATTGTTAGTATGTTTTCTGGAGCTTCTGAAACTCAAAATTGTAGAAATTCTGTAATTGCTCTGGGGAGACGAGATTGGTTATGGCAGCCTGATTGGCAGTGTTAAGATGGACTGTCCTGGAGTATTCTTGCCTTCTGTCACTTCAGGATCTTCATTGCTAATGAATGTCCCTTCATTGCTAATCCCATCTGCTCCTTTGCACTGTAAAGTGCACAGCCTGTACTTTTGGACCAGCACTAACAGCTTTCTGACTTCAGTTTCTTGTTGTAAAGGCAGGTGAGCTTAGGTGGGGCTACTTTGTGGTATCCTGCAGAAGGCAGAACTGCTAATTTATCAAAACACAAATGTTTTGCAAAACATTCTGAAACCAGACCGAGTCTTCATGTGGCATGACATGCAGATTGTTGCTGTCACGAAGGGCCTCTTCCCCCCAGTTTAGACAGTGTTACCCAAAGTGAAGAGAGAGATTTTAGGTGCGTCAGTTCCAATGTGTTCACTACTGCAGGGCCAGGTCTCAGAAAGCTGTTCAGACCCCACCCCACAAGGGCTCTTTCCTGCTTCAGAATGACACACGATCTCAAATGAGGCTCAGGTGCAGCTGGTGATTTGCAGGAGAATGGGGAGGGTTTGAAGTTGTGCATTTTGTTGGTGCTGACCATGTTATTTGCTATTCCTTGAAGCTGTAAATACCTAAATTCTAACAGCTCTGAGGAAGCTGGGTAAGGCTGGCTGCTGATTCCTTTCACTCTGTATCCATAGAGCAATGAAGTACTTCTGGTTTAAAACCAAATTCAGATTATGCTTAAGAGACCTATGTAAAACTGCTCTGAAATGAGTAGTTCTAAATCCTTCAAATTCTGATAGGAGATACTAAGAACTCTTTCAAGCTTTATGTAAGTATTTCTATGAGTTGCTGATAAAAATATATTTTCATGTTGAAAGAAAATGGGAGGAAGTACAAAACTAATTTTGGAATCCACAACTAGTGATTAGCCAACTTCAGAAATACTAAAAATTGGCACTGAAAATTGAACTGCACAGCTAAAATAGCAACTGCTTTGACCGAACAGCAGCAGTGTCCCTAACCATTACAATTTTCTGTTTCCCTAATGGTATTAGAACAGAGTTGATGTGTTGTTTTTTTTTAAACATATTTGAGGAGTTGAATTGGAAAAAGTGATCTAATTTTACTGCAATAATATTAAAAAAAAAAAAGAAAACATGAACATTTGTGAATTTCTTCTCTGTGTACCCAGTCATGCAGGGAGTCAGCCTCTCATGTGTTTCTGTTGCTGTTTTGTAGATCGATGAAGACCCCAGTCTCATTCCTGAAGCCACTCAAGGAGGTACTTACAACTTTGACCCAACGGCCAACCTTCAAACAAAAGAATTTAATTTTTAAATTCAAAAAAAGTGCAGCTTCTCTTGTCCCACACCAGTACGAAGCACCACCAGATGGCTACCAAGTGAAGAAACAAAAGGCTCCAAGACACACATGCCTCTTCGTTTTGATGCTTCTAAAGCAAGCCATGTATTGGTCACTTTGCAGTTGCCAAACATCACTATCACATGGACTGTAAATGCATATGCATGATCTCTTAAACTGTTTCAGAATTCTTTTTAACAGTCCCAACTACCTTTTTTTGCCTTTTTCCTGGTGCCACATGCTGACAACCGCAACCTGCAGTTTTGTTAAGCATATTCCATAGTGGTGGCACATTGGCTTTCCACGGAAAAGTAGCTTCTTTGGAAAATGGTGCGCTGTGGATCAAGACACTTTGGTATGATGCATACATTTTGGAAGACTTTACAGGGGCCCAGTTTGCTCTGAGCCTTCATCATCGTCCTCCACAAACATATTTTCATAAACTTTATGTGGAAGAATAGATTGAAAAATGCAAGCCAAATGAATATCATTGGTGAAACTGAAATAAAAGTAACTTATAAAAACACAACACTTGGCAATTGATTAAACACTTAAGTTTAAAACAAACAAAAAAACTACTTCAACTATCAGTAATTGATGTGTGTTCATTAACTGCCTCAGAAACCAGGGTTGGAGAATGAACTGTAGATTTGGACTGGTAAAGCTTTTGCCATTATACCTAATTTTTGAGAACAGCAAGCCCTATTTGACCACTCACTTCAGCCTGTGTGTTCCTGCTGTTTTGAAGTAATCAAATGCTGTGCATGGTATTTTACCTGAGCTACAACCTGTTATGGACTTGAACTTCTGTTTAAGCTGAAAGCAAGAGTCCCAGACTGTAGAAAAAAAATTCTGTCCAAAAATGTATTAGTTAAAAAGAATCTTGCTTTCAACTTTCAGTAGTCAATATCTTCTGTTTTAAATTGATAATTGGATATGGTTGATTTATATTGGGTTTAAACTGTGGAGCTTTCATGTTTACTGTAATTTAGTCTTAAACTATTTTTTACTTAGTAACCAGTGCTTATGATGATGTGGTTGGCAACAAACCAGCAACTACTTAGAAGCGTCATAAAAGCTTCATTCTTGGAGTATTGGAAGAGTAATTCAGAAGTTAGTCTCAAGTCTTATTCATGTGATTAAAAACATACAAGCTGGTTGATGTGTGAGGCTGTATTGAAGCTGCCGTTACTCAGTGTAAACCTGATGTGCAGCGCACATTAAATAACTTTATATAAGGTATGTGAAGTCATTGCTTTTGGAAAATCGCCTGACCCAGTCACTTTCAAAGGGATTTTGGTATTGCTGGGGCGAAGATCGGTAATTTTGAAATTCTGTAAGCTCTCACACAAACTGGTTTTGTTGCTGTTGTTTACTGGGTGTAATTTCCCAATGCATTGATGTGAAGGGATAGAAAAATCTAAACTAATTTAGTTATTGGATGTGGGTTGTATTTACTGTGATGAAGATAAGGACAGATGCCATCAGAGCTTTGTGGATCAGCTGTTTTTCCACTGATGAACAACACATAGCAGGTGTGCATTCATTAAATATATATCTGCCAAGGTGGAGCCACTTTAAAGAGTGAGTTGTCTTGTATCGCAGCTGGATACAAGCGTATGTTTAAACTGCAAGATTTTTACTTGCTAGATAATCTGTTTTAATATAGTGGTTTGGCCTCTGATTATTTATAGGTTTTATAAATTTTAGAATCAATTTCTCTTTAAGGTGGCTCAGATTTTTCAACTCTTGTGCACATAAAATTGAGTTGAAGTTCATTGTGCCTTTTTTCTTTTCCCAGAAGTTGAGTTGAAGCTTCATATGGTAACTGCATCCTATTCACACACTATAGTCTAAAATCTTGAAACTGTGTGGTGTTCGCTAAAAAACTAAACAATAAAAAGTCAAAGTTAGGTAAGGTCACAAAGTTTTTGTGAAATTAGAGTTCCAGCAGATGTTATTGTGAACAAATATTTCCCCCCTTCTAATTCAGTCTACTCTTCTGTATGCCATATAGACTGATGCATACCTGGTTCAGCCTCTGTTATTCTAGAGATTACATACAAATTGATACTGAAACAACAGTTTTCCTCTACTGTAAAGATTCGATCCTTTTCTTGCACTCAATGCATTACAATAAAAGTGAACATCGGAGAACTGGGTAAGGCAGGACAAAGTGCTTGCTCAGTTCTTTCTGCTGTGACCTTATCAGCTTTTGATTGGGATTGCACCATTTCATAGTTAATAAAGGAAACAAAGTATAATGCTGCACTTTTACGTTTTCAGAACAGTGTTTAAAATTGCATTGTTTTTATTATTTTTTTAAACTATCAGTTAAAATAGACTAAAACGTTCTTTCAAAGAGGCATCTAAATGTGTTCCTAATTTTGTATATGGGCTTAGGTTTTGTAACCAATAAAAAGCTGCTATCAAATACTATAAAAACATTCAAGAACTTATTTTGAAGATTATGAAAGTGCTTAGTCTCCATGAATTGACTTAGGGGTTTTTGTCTTTGACTAGATATTAGTTAGCAGAACTCCGCATCAAAGTTTGAAGTATGTTACAAGTATGAATAAAGTAAGCTAATGCAGTCATCTCTGAAACTTTGGATACGGAGTTTTATACTTTGTATGGAGATGTTTCCCGAGTGTGTATGGGGGGGGGGCTGTGGTGCGTGGGCTCCATGTAATTACTGAAATAGTGACTTCAGTTCAAAGGCTTGAAGGGTATCAAGGAACTTCCACAGCTGTCTTCTACCTCCAGAAACATCCTTTCAGCTCTTGGTGCGAGGCTGATTGATGGTTCAGCACTAATTTAAGCTCAGGATGCTGCACAAGGGCACTCAACTCCTGCCCAGTGTGGGCTGGGAGGGAGGGTGCACCAAAATTGGCCTTGGGCTGGACAGCCTTTCATGGCCAGCATCTCTCCCCCTGGCACAAGGGACCCTATTGGGCTGCTGCTTGGGAACAGCTTGGAAGCGTCAGAGACCTGCATTGTCCAGCAGCCTCCTAATTAGTACAGTCCTGCTTTAATTACTGGGCAGGTGTTTGGAAGGTGCCTGTGCCTGCAACTGTGGCTTTGCCATCTTTTCTCTCTGTCAGTCGGCTGAGTCACCTGGAGAAACCCCTGTCCCCATGGGCGGGAGATGGAGATGAGCTTCCAGTGCTGTATTTAAATCTTTACAAATGCTTGTCCATGAGGATCTAAAGGACAAAGATTTTGTAAGAACCTAATTCCTATTTCCAAAAGCTGTTTAATCCATTTGATTCCTTCAGCTTTCAGTTGACAAACTGAACTGTGTTGGGTTTTCGCAACCTGTTAATGATCCTCTGCGTTCTGCCTGGAGGACTTGAAAGACACTAGATTGGAATAAATAATGCATTATTTTAAGACATGTCTGATTTAGAAAGAGTAAAACCTAGATGATACCTTAATGTTCCCCATACTTCTAAAACTACAGGCACTACCATTTTGTTTGCTTGATCTGTTAGACAGAGAAATGATTAAGAAGAGCCACTGAGAGATTTTTAATTGATCTTTTTTTTTATCTCAGTGGACTCAGTGACAGTTGAAGCCCACTTTGTTATTCTACTCTTCTCTAATGCCCTCTAGATTCTGAATGTCTTTCAAACTACTCCTTTCCACCAAATGCAGTGTGTTGTGTTCCTTCTATTTTGTCGCATAAAAAGTACTCCTTTTTGTGGCATAATTATGCTTCTATTCAAACATATGTAGGACAACAAATTATGCCAAGCCATTAGGAAGACCTTTTCAGGAAGAAAAGGAAAACAGCCCAATCAGTAGAAAACTGTGGGCTCTGACAGGCAAAGCCTTGGGAGATTTTGCTGCAGGGGTTTGTCATGATTGTCAGTGTCACCTTGACAGCAGCGTGAGCTGGAGCTGCCTGAGCTGCATGGGTCTGCTTCAGGCTGGGACATTACTTGAGGCTGCTCAGGAAAACTGCCTCGTGTCAAGATGCAGAGTTAGGAGCTAGAGCAGCTTTCTGCTTCCCTGATCCTGGTTTGTGTGTGCATCGTTCTGCCACAGAAATGGTCACAAGCAGGTCTCCTCTGTGCTGCTGGCTTGGCCCCGGAGCTCTCCAGCTGCTGCTGCAGGCACACCAGCAGCTTCGTGTTCAAATGCACTCATGATACAGCTTTCTTGAGCAGCATCCCAGCTTCTAAAGGAACATAAGAGCTGATTTTTTGCCAACCTGAGTTGTAAGGTTTTAATGTTGGAGAGATTGCAACCTTGTGTATCACACCTAAGAATGTTAATACCATGATTCTTTTCTTTTAAAATGAAGGTTGAAGCCTTTAGGCTGCTCTCTGCCTTCATCTATAGCAGTAGAATAGGTGAATGTCACCACACAGCCTCGGGGGAAAAATGGCAAGTTCTGTGAAGGATTTAGATACCCTGCTGGGTGACTCTTCCCTGGACATGGTGGGGGAACTGCAGGAGGAGACTGGTTGGCCATTTGCTCAGTACATTAAGTAGATTCCAGGGACACACAAAGGTGTGGAGTATGGATTCACCATCGTCTTTCCTAAGTAGAGTCCTGTGGAAAACTGGTCGTTGGATTTTTTTAATGTGCTGAAATGAAGTGTAAGGGAGCTCATGTCTGCCTCTGTTATTTGCAGGCTGATCATCTTCAGTGGCTTTATTTGCTTGTTTTTAACCCTAACTCATGGACCCAGATGATCACCCATACAAAATTGTTTGTACACAAAGGATGTACATGAGGATGAATTCAAAATATTTTGCCAGTGGCCTCAGCAAGTCCAATTCTAGGTTTGTGCAGAGAAATGCTTAAGTGAAGCTGCAGCTCTTGGTGTGGCTGTTCCTTTCTGTTTGATGCAGTTCACAGCTGGTTTCCCCTGCATTTCATACTTTTATATCCTGGTAGAGCTCCCTGAAATCTGCATACTGCCTGCATTTTATAATATTGAAAATAAGGGATAAAACCCTTCTGTTCTTGCCATGATGATCCCAGCTTACAGGAGGTCTGGCCCAGTAATTGTGAGAGTATTTCTCTGGCATTGGTTCTCTAGGAGTGGTTTGCATGGTCTTAGACTTTATGTTAAGCACGGCAGCACATAAATCTCAGGAGGTGATAGGTGTAGAGGGAGCATTTGGACTTGTCAGATTCTCATGTTGAAATCAAATACGTAGAAAATTTCCAGAAGTGTGTTGCTTTGTCGAAAGAAAAGCATTCTTTCAGTTGTTTCACTTCTCTCAGTCACTGCTTTTACTGCTTTAGAACAAATATTAAAAATTAAAAAAAAAAAAAAAAGAGAGGCTAAACCCCCCACCTTTTAAACGTGTGTTTGATTCAATTGCTGCTAAAATGTTGCATCTCACATGGAAAAATTTCTGTCCAAAGGGCTCATTTGTGAACACTTACAGGGAGCTGGATGTGCTAGATACTTAGCAATAATACTTCCAGCTCTGTAATCTCAGTCTCAAATTCTCAAATTTCAGGGCTCTGCGCTGAAATATTTAACCCTTTGGTGAGAAAAGTGGCCAGTCCAAGGGGAGTAATTAAACAAGGTGGCACCTTGCTCCTGCTGCAGCAGCATGTTCCTTTCTCCCTGCTATCGAACTGCTGGGGTTTTAAATGCAACCTCATCATCAGCAATACAGAGCCAAGTGTTTGCACTGAGCTTTGAGTGGCTGTCAGTATCCAGGGAGGTGTTTTTATGGGAACTCAACCAGAAGTCTGTTCTTGAAATATTAAAAACTGATGGAAAGGGAAGAATCATTTCCTGTAAAGGTCACAGTTTTCTCTGTATTTGATGTTTTAGTCAACATCTAATCTCTTGAATTTCCCCAGGAGTTTAACTGACCTCAGTTGTGTATTAGCTTAAATTTAATAGAAGAAGGATTTGGCCTCTAAAGATGGGAAAGAAAATTTGAAAATGGGGGTCCTGCATGTTTAGAAATGGAAGTTTACTGAGGTCCATGATTTTTCTTGATGTAACCTGGGGGCTGCTTTTCCAGCTGCAAGAGTACTGCTACAAGTATTCCTCAGGGCTTTTGTTTGCTCTTACCCCAGTCCCAGTCACCTAGTCAAAGAGCAGTACTGCAAGCACTAAAGTGATAACACTGAGGACTTGGGGGCCCTCTTCTCCCCCCTTGGAAATCATCAGACAACAGGCTGCTGAACTGCATCCATGTTCCTTCCAACCTAAGATTGTGTGAGAGCTAAAAGCAGTGGCAGAGAAGCAAAAGCTCCTTGCTAGGTGAGTGCCAGCTGCAGGCTCCATGCCTGGGGACTGACTTCCCAAGTCAGACTGTCCCTCTCCATTACACCAGAGAAAGCTGGTGTGCACATAATTTTCTCCTTACTTACTCAGCGTGTAGTTGCTCAGGGTTATAAAGCAGACGGCTGGAACTGAACAACTGACTTGAGGCTGCCTAGCTTTTGTTTTGCAGCTGAAATTTCCCACACTGTTCCTGTTTTTTACAGTTTGAGTAAAAAGTTTGGTGGGGTTTTTTTGGTTGGTTGGTTGGTTGGTTGGTTGGGGTTTTTTTAACAGCTGTATTATTTATATTGCTATTCCATCATGGGTATAACATGCAGTCTCAAAACTCACAGCAAGCACATCATCAAAAGCATATCACCTTCAAGAAAATGGCAAGAAGATCCATTAAGTTCCAGCACCAAAGAGACTGAAATAATTTGATTAGGATGCATCTCCTGTGAGGAAGATGGCAGAGACTGTGAGGTGCTCCTGCGTGGCCATGCACTGGGCAGTCATGGGGCTGCATTTCCACAGACTGCTGATCCAAGGGCCAGCCCTGAGGGCACAGGAAGGCACAGCCTGTCAGTAGCCATTCTGTGGCATTTTCAGCCTCTCCCTCTGGTCGAGGCCCTCATCTTTCCCAGAGAATTAATTCTCTAAAGAACTATTTTCCTGCAATTTTCCTGCCTCCAGCAGGCAGCGGTGGAGGTGGCCAATGGGATCTTCAGCTCTGCCAGGGGAGGGTACAACAAGGTCATTTGTTACCTCTGCTGATGGTGCTGGGGGAACAGATAGCAATGTGAGTGTTTTTATTATGTGGAAGAAAGGTAGGGTGCAGAAAAAACAAAAAAAAAAACCGAGTCTGGGTTTTTTTTATTTAAGATAGAGTGGCATCTCATTGAAGTAAATCACAAGTGCTTCTTTGCAGGGAGGAAGTACAGGAGAATAAAGTTCTCTCCAAGGGAGAAATCCTGGGGGAACCAAGGGGTCAAATCAGCACCTTCCTGCCAGGCTAAGGTGCCTGTATCACTCAAAGCCCTGGGGTTGCCTGCAGCCATCTCCACCAGGACATATTCCCCACCTTCCCAGCCATTCCCAGGCACTGTCTTTGCAGAGCTGCTTTTTCTCGGAAGCATGGCAGGCATTATGCCCATTCTTCCCAGGGCAGCTCTGGAGACTCAGGATTATTTTCTCATGTTTCCAGCCCAAAACTTCCTCTTCCTGGCTGAGCTCCCCTTGCTTTGCTAATGATGGGTCCACCCCACCATGCAGAAATGGGGCATCCTCAGGAATGGTCTGTCATATTTTCCCTCTGTATTGGCCTTCCCCAAGGAACAGGGAGAAGCTACTTCTGCATCCCTGTGAAAGCTCCACCCTGTACTGATCCAAACCTCACGTCTCTGAAAACAGTGCCTCTGTTGAAGGGTGGACTTTTAGCAGTGGTCTTCATTTACATCATTATTAAACAAAAGGACTACTGTTAAGTGCTGTCAAAAGCCAGAAAATCGTGACATGTAAATTTCATGTCTTTATGAGCAGAACAAACTCTCCCCTGATCCCCCAGCTCTCAGCAGGTATTTTTCTTCCCCAGGAAACTCTCAGTTTTGTCTTTCCAAAGTCCTTTCCCACCATTATCAAACCTCACATGGGCCCATGTGACTTTGTTCTCTCTCTGCAGAAACCAATGGCTTTGTAACCCCACCACTGTTTGGTTAAAAAGCAAATATTTCTCCTATGCCCAAGGCAAAGCGTTGCTGCAGAGCCAAACAGAAGTTTTTTGTGCAAGGGGCTGTGGCCTGTTAGAAAAAAAACCTCATTGCCACATCCAAATGTGTTAAGCCAGCACAGGCCAAAAAAAAAAACCTAATAAAAATCTGAGGTGTAAGGGAGAATTTAAGAACAGTTTGTCAGCTCTAGGAGCTCCAGGGAGATTGTTTCTCACAGCAATTATCAGACAAGTCATTGATGGTGCTGGCCTGGTTTAAAGCATTAGAGCTTTGAAGGGGAGAGGTGTCCAGGCTGGCAGGAATTTTAAGCAAATCACACTGTGTGAAGTATGAGATGGAGGAATGATGCACTCCTGGCCATGGATGCATGGCTGAGTTCCTAACCCAAATCCCAGCCTTCACCTGGCATTTTTAACAATATCCAGATGGCAGGCTCAGGGCTTCCACTCAAGCAAATGCAGCATGAAAAAATCAAGTGTGGGAAAGCTTAGATGAAGGCCTGTTAATTAACCCTTTGAAAGCTGTGACATATTGAACCGTGGTTGGTCATTTGTCTTAATCATTATTTCATGACTGGCTTTTAATACCATTTGGCACCAGTTTTGATTTTTTTAAGAGATGGCATCACACATGGTTTTGCTCCTTGTTTTTTCTTGGTGAGTTACCTCTGGCGAATCTTTATAGGTGGTATTTCAGGGTTTCTTGAAGAGGAAGAAATTACTTTATGGCTGTATTAAGCAAAAATTAAGATATTTCACTGTGTTATACAGCCTGTCTCCTAACAAAAAAAGGAGAGATTGGAATCTTTTTTTCCATGTTGTATTTGCAAAGAAAGCTCTTCTTAGCCTTTAAAAAAATTCCTACTGACCTTTCTTCCCCCGAGCATTTTCCAGGTCTCTGGCTGCTGCCCTAACACTCTCCTCCCAGTGTTACATCCGGTCACAGATCCCTCTCATGAACCCTATGCTTGCTTGTTCTCTCTTTAAAGACTTTTGGCAACCGTCCATGCCCCCACCCTGCAGCCCTGGGATCTCATGGCTCCCCTCTGATCTCAGGCCCTTCAGCAATACTGAAACCCATCAGGGGAAGCTCCACCAGAAACTCAGGACAAATGGCACGTAGGTCCATCTGAAAACAAAGCAACAGTGCCAACAGCAGAAATCAGCTACTGTGCAAGTAGAAACTGTTTTGTGTCATGGACTGGCTGAAAAATGGAAGTTATTAAGAGAGCAGGGAAAAGGTGAGTCATCCTTCCTGTGCTGGTGAAGAGGAAAAGATGAACTGTCCTTCCTGGTTTTAATGTTGGTTATTTGGGTTTGGTTTTTTTTTTCCCAGTTTGCTGCTTTCCTGCTCTCTGGAGGTGGATGGAAAACTTCTTGACAAAAATTAAAAAATAAATCTCTGCTGGGTTCATACTCAGGAAGCTGCTTTAAAAACTAGTCCCACAGAAACATTAGTAAACCAATGAGGAATAAGCTATGCCCTTTCATAAACAGTGTGACAGAGGAATGAAGTGTCTCAGTGTCCCGGAAAAAAGCAGCAAGACATGGTGGTAACTCCCACTGTAGTGATCCCTGCAAAACAGAGACGGGATGGGAGGCCCAGAGGCTGGAATTGCTAATGGACCTGGGCAGAGAGGCTGCTGTGACAGCTCCAAGCAAGGGTAGATATTTACCTGTATGGCTCGTTTCAGTGGAGGGGGGTGGCTGGGAAAATAAATGCACAATTAGGGATTCTGGTTATGTCACTGTAAAGGTTAATACACACCACAGTGCATCCAGAAAAAACAGATCTTGAACAACCAGAGTGAGCTCTGGGACTAATAACCTGAAGGATGCTTCAAATTTGTGAAGAACCCGAAACAAAATCTTAAGGATTTTTCTTTTACCTGCTACTCAGAGACAAGCTGTGTTATTTTTAGAAATCAGTGCCGAGACTGTGACATCTATCACATGCCCAGGAAGATGGAAACTAAGTTTGAGGGTAGTCTCCTGGCTGAAATCCATAAGGAGAGATGTTTTAGGGATTAAGATCACTCCATGTGGCAGGGGGTCTCCTGCAGAATTGCCAGGAAAGAGGTAACAAACTTCCCTCCCTAAAGCTGTCTGCTTCCTGCAGATGCCATGCTGCTCCCTTTGAACCAGGCAGGAGTTTTGACACCGAAACATTTAAGTGCTGTTGGGTGAGTGTCCTGCAAGCCTTTGATTAGAACAGTGCAGTGCTCATTAAACTGACTTGTATTATCGACTGTCCAACACAGGAGAAAAGAGAAATCATTAGCAGTAAACTCTCTGTTGCCATTTCAAATATTGTGACCCATCATTGTTTTGACAGTCTCTGAACAATGGCATAAATGGACTGAGTAATGTGATCAAGCGTCCAGAAAAGCCTTATTCCAGAAAACAAGGATGGTAAATCACATGATGCCCCACGAGATGGGGTGTTTTGCCAAATTACTGCTTCAGGGGAAGTGAGAACAATTTCAGTAACTGGAATGTTGCTTCATCAGTTTCAGACACTCAGGATTCCCATCACCCCTTCTTCCTCACCTCCCACCTTGCTGTTTTAATTTTTAATTGATGATTGTCAGAGACTGAAATAGTTCGTGCCTCAAACATTGATATAAAGTTTTGCTCATTTTAACAAAAACTGTATAAAGAAGCTACAACCAAAGAAGCCTCCCTGAAGATCCCTGACTGGGACTTTGGACTGAAAGTCAAACTGCTGATTAGATAAAGGGAAACCCATTGTTCAGTCATCTCAGGCGGAAGGAAAGGTGTGCATCCACCAAAAGGCCAAAGCCACCAGCTGTGCTGAGGATCATCCTCTGCTGAGTTTGGGGTGGGGGAGAGCACAGCTCACAGCAGCCAGGTTTACACAGACTCCCCCCTCAGCCGAGGGGGGAGGAGGAGGTTTTGGGTGCGTGGCAGAACCTCTGCTCAGAGGCAATGAACACCCATCCTCCGATTGCACAAACCAGCCCAGCTGTGAAACCCCCCCAGCCCCACAGGCCCCATCCACGGGACTTTCACCTGAGAGGCAGCTGAGGGGGAGTCACAACCCATCAAAGACCCCCCAAAGTGTTCCCCAGAGGCCCTGAACCACAGGGCTGCAGGTGATGCAACAGATCCAGAGTCTGCTGCAAAAGACAATGGCAAACTCCAGGGACAGGCCTGGACATCACCCCCTGGCCTGAGGGTGCATTAACCCAGGGCATTCTGTGCTTGTTGGGGCCACCTTCACCACCAAGAAGAGCAGCTGGAGAGGATCAAGGGAGCATCATTGGGACCCACGGAGTGGTGATATTTCCTTATTCTGTCCCTGTTTCTCACTTTCTGTCCCCCCACACCTATTTCCTGTTTCTCTCTCTCTCTTTCTCTCTCTCTCCTATTTACTATCAAATACTATCAAATAAACCCCACACTATTGTCACGGGCATATGGTCACATTTGCACCTTAATTCAGGCAGGAGCATTTCTAGGAACCTTAGTAATCAGATCATGACAGTGATGTCTATCAAAGGTTGATGGTTACCTCTATTTGCTGCCAGAGGAGCCTATTTTTTATCTTTTTAAAGAGCTTAAAAAACACTCGGAGGAAAATGGGAAGGCTTCAGTGCCTCTTTTAACTACCAACAGACAATCCTGTAGAGTCAAATGCAGGCATCAAGGGACACTTAGGAGTAAGAAATCACCAGAACAGCCTTTCAGTCTGTGTTGAGTTTACCCTAATGCACAATTCTCTGTTTTGTGCCATGTGAGACACAAGACCAAAACATCAGCAAACTCAACAAGGACAATTTTTTTGGCTTGGCATAGCAACGCAGCACGGAGCCTTTTGTGTTGTGCCTCTAGAACTCATGTCCAAAATGGCCAAGTGTGATGGAGCCTTGCATCTTAGAGGCAAAAAATGACCACTGACAACAAGCTGGAAGTGGATTAACCAGCTTATGTCACCTGCAAAAATTTGAAGATGTGATTTTGTTTTCCTTACCATGCACACAAGTTTTTGTCATGTAATCAATTATATGATTCAGTGCTGTTTAAATACACTTATAACCAGGATTGCTTAGGCTACATCGATGCTGCAGCACTGTTTTATAGCATGCAGTAGTGCTACATTAATGCAGCTAAAACAGTTGGGAAGGATTCTTTTATTGAGACCTTCCTATAAATGTCTGATTCTGTTTCTTCGTGACTGTTTGAGCTCTGTATTCCAGCTGCTGCCTTCTGTGAAGTGTGGCTAACAACACCAGCAGTAACAGCTGGACAATTAATTCCTTAACAACTGTAAAATGCTCTGGTATGAAGAGACGAGGCTTTTGCTGTGTATTCCTCCTTGGTGTTTCTAGGCTGAGTATGCTGTTCCTTGAAAGCAGCTGATTTCTGAATAGAAACAGAAATGGAAAGTAGAAATAAAAATGTTGTATCCTATCTCTCCCCTTCCCCCATTCATTTCATAATGAAGCAGGGACTACTATGAAATATTTAAATTTTAACTCTGGATAAGAGAATCTTGGACACAGGGGGCCCTCAGGCACACATTTTATAGATCTTTCCAATGGTAGGTTGAGCAGGATTGGACAAAGACCAACGCTGCCACATGGGACCTGGTCCTGCCAAGAGCTGGCAGTGGCGTTTTTGTTTGCCCTGGACACAGCTGAGTGTGGAGAGACCTTTGGTCACCAACCTGCCTGTGCCCATAGGTGCTCATGGTTACCAACCACTGCCTGTGCAGTGGTCTCATGCAGTTTCAAAAGTCTGAGAGACAGGGTTCTGTCTTGGCTGTTCAGGCCACCATGAGGATATTTAGAGGTTGACTGGCCATGGAGATGTATTACCAAGCATCTTAAAGTCAGGTCTAATTTCTTTATATTTAAACATAATCCATGGAAAATGAGGGACCATTTTAATGAAATAATTATTTGATAAAAATTATCAAGGGAGAAAGAAAGAACCATTACAAGAAACACCTAAATTAATATACACACATCCTCCAACTGCATTACACCATCAAATCCGGCTTGCTTCTATGGCTTGAAGATTATTGTACCTGTAGATGCCAAACTGAAACCAATTAGCTGCTTGGCCATTTGAAGTCCTGAGCTTATGCTGCTCCTTTTCAGCCATTCCTTTTAGTGCCTTCCTGCTCTTCCAGCTACTGAACACGTGATTTGTGCTGAGAGAGAAGCAGCATGGGGCACACCCAAGCTCCCCCTGTGTGGGGATCACCCCATCTGGATAGATGCATCTGGGCTGGGAGATGCAGAATGAAGAAAAGTTCTCTTCCTTGCACACATCTCTGTTATAATCCATAAGTGTCAGAAAGCATCCTTGCTGAACCTCTGGGCACACAAGTGCGGTGGGTGAGCGGAACATGGCGACAGTGGGACAAGCTGCGGCCAGTGATGAGAGTCCAAGAGATGAGGCCAAAACTGCTCCATGATGGGAGTCTTGCTCAGAGATCCTCCTGGTGGGTTTTGGTGGTGAGGAGCTGGGTGTTTCACAGCGTGTGCCAGTTGCAGCTCTGCTCCTTGTAGGGGGTGCCTGGAGGCTGGAATCCTCCGTGACAAACCTGCTGGCAGTGATGAGTGGGAAGGGTCCAAGTGAGGTTCAGGTTTGCTCTGGATCTTGCCTCCTCTCTGCCAGCCCCATGCTGGGCTGCTCCTGGGACAGGATGCTCTGCTCTGAGCCCCGCAGCAGCATTCCCAGGATGGCCAGGATTTCTTGCAGGCCCTGGCCAGTGTGGGCACTGCAGCCCCGGAGCATCCAGCGGTGCCCTGCCAGCCCCTCCAGCCGCAGCATCTCCCCCAGCTCGGCAGGAGCCAGTGCTCCCGGCATGTCCTGCTTGTTGGCCAGGAGGAGCACAGGGATGCCAGCCATGCCGGGGTGGCTCAGAGCCTCCTCCAGTGCTGCCATTGCTTCGGCCAGCCGGGCTATGTCTGTGCTGTCAAGCACGAAGATGAGGGTGTTGATGTCCTCCAGGTAGTTAGGCCAGCTGGCCCGCAGGCTGTCTTGTCCGCCAACATCCCAGAGGGTGAAGGATATGCCACAGGGTGTTTGCAGAGACTCCACGTTGAATCCCACCGTGGGGCAGGTCTCCACAGCCTGGCTGCTCTTCAGTTTGTACAGAAGGGTGGATTTGCCAGCAAAGTCGAGCCCCAGCATGATAACTCGAGCATCTCTTTTCCGCCAGCCTTTGGAGATCAGCTTCCCCATCAAGATACTGNGGGGAAATGCAGGCAAAAAATAATATAGCAAGCAAGCGTATTTCCTCAATGATGTCAGTCATTAACAGAGTGCTCAGTCCTGCCTCTCCGAAAAAGCACCTTACATTTGCTGAAGGAAGACGCAGACAGCCGGCTTTTGCTTCTCTCTGTAGCTCAAATGAGGTGAGAGCGATTATTTATGAGGTGTGGAACAGAGCCAGGGAGTGATGGTCAAAACAGCGGTTTCTACATCCCAGCTCCGCTGCCGATCACTTCTTTTCATTCAGGACCCGACGTGATTGGTGCGGAAGAGAGCTAACATTTTTCAGGAAGAGGTGGGGAGACTGTGGAGCAAGTTTCCTCCTCACCACATAAATAAATGAGCTTCTGTTCATTGGCTTGTCTAGGAGAAATCCACCCCCGGCAGGACAGGACAAGGAGGAACCCGGCTTTCAGGCCAGGGTTACTCTGGGAATTTGCTGAATCACAGCTCAAGGGTGGGGATTTAAAGCCTCTTGTGCAACAGGACAACAAATTTTCTGCCAGTCTTTCTTTAAAAAGTACAAACCAAATCACTCTATCATCAGCTTTTACTACCTTTGTGCAAATAGTAACAACAGCAATTTAAAAAAATGCACACAAGCATGTTTTCTTAATGTCTCACTTAAAAACAATGAGTCAAAATGTCGTTCCTGGGGTGAAAATCCATAAAATTCTTTACCTCAAAATATTTACTATATTTTAACTTCTGTAAATGAAACAAAGTCAGTCCTCTGAGAGGACTGAGGTGGCTGAGGGGGTATAAAAATCCCCTAAAAGAACGGAAAACTTTTTAACAAGACAGCACTCCTTGAACTTTATATGCCAGAGGGAAAAATGTGCTGCTGCAACAGCTCCCAGACTCACTTGTGCAAGAGTGACTGATGACAGCCAGCAAAGTCCCAGCAAAGCCAGTATTTATTTACCTTCTTTATTGGTTGAGTTTTGCTCCGAAGAGGCTGCTAAAATGTTTGCAGACCTCACCTCACAGCAGTGAGGCAGAGCTGCTCTCTAGCCACCTTTATTTGATAAGGAAATGGGATTCACCCCTGCTTCCCTGGGACCACGAGGGAACTTTTAACGCATCTGTGGGAGATGCAGTTTCCTCAGCAATAATCTCCACATGACAGCTCCATGTGACAAGCATTGCTGGGGATGAAGTTCAGAACAGCACATGGAAGGGACTGTCTGGTCAGTTGGTGGTCACTGAGAGGCATATTTCTTCCGCTGGGGGAAAGATACTTCAGTTTTCCATCTTCTACAGAAAGGAGCAACAAAAGAACACAAGGAGTCCAGCCCACTTAGGCTGCATGGGATTGCAAGGCGTCCTACAGACCACGTTTTGGAAGACACCTCTGTGATACCCACAGATACTCCCATTGTAAACTCACAGAGCTGGTTGGCACCAAGACCCTCCACAAGATTTATGCAGCTTGTGGATGTGTAAGACACGTTTTAACAATCATGGAATACCAGGCTGAAAGGACCCTGAGGATTGTCTGGTCCAACCAACCTTTCAAGGCAAAAGCATGGTCTAAAAGAAGGTCAGCATCCTCTTGAGCCCAAATTTAAAAGTGTCCCCAAGTGCTGGGGAACACACCACTTCCCTGGGGAGATTATTCCAATGGCTGATCGTTCTCATTGTGAAAAGTTATCCTCTTGAGCACAATCAGAATCTCCCCCGGAGTAAATTGTACCCATTACTGCTCGTTTTTTTCCATAGGCTTCTTGTAGAAAGGGATTCTCTATCTTCTTTGTAGCCACCCTTTAAATATTGGAACACAGTGATTAGAACTTTCATAAGCCTTCTTTTCTCCATATTCAACAATAAAATTGTGCAACATATGTTCATGTGTGATCTTTTCTAAAACCAGTCTGTAAGTGGTATTTTTAGACGTAACAGTGGATCAAATGAATTGTGTCTTGATCTTCCTGTGTTTCTCCTGCCTTTGCTGCTGCTCATCTCTGAGACTTGACAGGTAGCTGTGACACACATCTGTTTCACCTGACCAGACATTCATAGTACCATAATTTCTTTCAAATAAATTAAAATATAGGTACAGGAGGCAAGGGTGGAGACTCTACCTAATTCAGTGAATAATCGAGTATTTAAAATATGATGTGATGGAGTCTTTGATTACATCACTCCCTCACATGATACAGAAGAAGGCTGCTTCTAAAAAAAAAAAAGGAAGGGAAAGGAAAAGGGGAGAAGGAAAAGGAAAAGGAAAAGGAAAAGGAAAAGGAAAAGGAAAAGGAAAAGGAAAAGGAAAAGGAAAAAATAAAGGATGCAACTAAGCAGAGTTTTACTGACGATTCCCTTCAGGTTTTCTATGCCACAGAATACAGAAATTCATGGGCAAATAGAGGAAACTCTATGTTCTTTTTCCTTTTTTACATGCTTATACCCTATGTATTGAACCACACCTATTTTCTTTCTTCCTGACAATTATTCCAAATACAGGGAGCAAATTGTGCCTACAGAGCCTGTTCCATCCACAGCTATGTTACAAAAGCATAGCATTTCCAATAAATAATGCATAGGAGCAATTATCTGTTTAGAATGAAAGAAAAGAAAGTAAAAGCGGACGAGATGAGCTCTGAGCGTATCTATTGCTGGAACAGAAAGGCCAGGTACTAAATAATTCAGACATTGTGTTCAGAGACAAGGACAGCCCCTATTCAAGCTGTGTCTTCTGTGGACAGAATAAATGCTCGTCTTGTGTTTCATGTCCCCAAACTCTCAGGAGCAATGCTAATTCCATCTATAGTTTCACAGAATTTCAGCCAATTTATTTGTTTGCTGTTTTTTAGGAATGTGTTTCTCTGCTTCCTAGATATTCATCCCAAAAAGCAATAATCAGTACTGGTAATACAGGAGAGAATCCCCCCTCCTTCCAACGCCCCAAATATTCCAATAACAGTGATTTTGTCCTGATCACTCTATTCACTGTCATTTGTTCCAACCTGTGCCACCTCTTTGGAAGGCAGCTCCAGGGAGACAACCCTTCACATAGCCAGGAATAGTTCTGGTCCTTACTGTGAGTGTTTATCCAGATGGAATCTGCTTGGAACAAGTACATCTCAGTCCAGCCATCAAGGCAGAGCATGCCTCCCCATCCAGATGTGCTTGTGTCTCTGAGAAAGGCCACCAAAGCCACCATGCACCCAGCCCTGCCCATGTTTCCTGCAGAATCTTCTCACTATATCATACATGGAAGGACCACCCGTGGAGGGGATACTCAGACCAGCAGCTGGTGACAAAGACTGCTGGGAGCTGAAGGAGGCCCTGGACACAGGTGAATGTCTTGACCTGGAGAGCCCACCTGTCTACTGCTGGCAGGCACCTTAAAGGGGGACTTCTCTGTGTTTGGCCTGGGAGAATTCCTTGTGGACCTGCCGGGATCACTGGATTTGACCCAGCCAGTGCCCCAGGCTAAAACCACAACAAAGCCAAAAGCGATGGTTCAGGCTTAGAGAAGCTTCATCTTTTCTTTTCTCCATCCTGCTCCATTCCTCCCATTCTGCCCCCGATTTCTGGCATGCCCGCAGGAAACTCACTCCTGCTAACAGATTCCTGCCAGTTCACTTGGCATGTGCCCAGGAAGCTGCCTGTTCCATCAGGGTCAGTGGATAGCTGTGAGAGCTGGAAGCTGAGGGCAAGCTGCTTCCTCCCGAGACCAATTCCCAGAGGCTTGAAACATGGCTTAGCATAGTCTGAAAGCTACACAGGACAACCACAGGCTATGACATGCCCTAGAAAAGCCTGCTTGCAGTGATGTCTCTTGACAAGATATGATCACTTAAAGTTGTACCAACACCCTAAAGTTCAGAATGACAAGACCCACAAACAACAAGACACAGCAGATGTTAAGCACTTGTCCTTCAGGTACACATCAAGCACTCTTGAGAGGTGTTGGTACCTCCAGGGCGTTCCTGATGGGGTTGGAAATAGGACATTGTTCTCACCAGTCCAGCTCATCCTGTGGTCCTTGTTTTCCCCTCATTTCTTGGGACAAACATTTGGCGAAGGAAAGTGTTTTTTGGTAGCATAACTGGCAGCAGATAGGCTATCAGCTTTGTGCTTTCCGAAGTTAACTCTTCCCAGTAGTTCTCTATCTGGAAAGCACAAAAACTCATCTGCTACCCTCTCGCTGATCCATGTCACAGTTCCCAAGGCAGGAAGCTTGGTTCTTGTCTCCTCTCAGTCCCCACCTGTCTGGCCTGCTGGGACCCACTCCTGTGTTGGAGGCTTTTTTAGTTTTTCTATCAAGAGGAAGCCCTACAGAGACTATCTAATGATGCTTAACCCTACTCCCTACCTGCACTAAATATAATATAGGTAATATCTTATCTGTTACTTCTACGGGAAGCAAAACTTGTATCTTGGTGGTATGTTGATGAAATTCATCTCTCCAAATTAGTCTGGAGGAAATCCTGCTTTGCAATACACAAATCCAGTTCCCTTTAAGGTGGTCTTCCTTTGTTCCAGTCCCAGAGGAAGAAAATGAGATTAAAATGACAGTGTAAGGATGGACCTGAAAATGTACTTAGAACAACTTGACAGGCTCCCAAGCAACAGTGGAGTCTCGCTCTCAGTGCTCATCACATTCAGGAAGTTTGGATGCAAAGTTTTGTTTTATCTTTTGTTTTTAATATTTGCCTTTGCTGGCCTGTTTAGGACGTGTTATACCAATAAACAAAATTTACTAAAAAGACACTGGAAATTATCAACAAGAATAAAAGTTACAAACTGTTCTTTACTACATTTCTGTCTGGTAAAATGAAAGAAAGTGACAAAACCCTGTGAAATTTCAGAAGCTGCATTTTATGTGTCTGGCCACGGAGTGTCAATGTTTTCCCACACATTTCTCAATGGAGAGACTACCTCCAGCGGAATCAGCTCGTGCCAAACAGCAGATGTCAGAGTTCCTGCTTTGATTTAGGGGGAGGCCCTCGACACCCTTTTGCAGCTGGCTCACGTTGAAACAGGTTTTGCTGAACAGCAGCTGCAGGTTTGTTTTGTGTGCCTCTTCTTTCACATCCACAGGAAGCTGATGGAGAGCACAGCAAAACAGAACTGGAGTGAGATAGCTCCATACAGGTCACATTTAGCTCTAGATTGTTTTCACATCAGATTTAGCTGACATCATATCCTGGGGCTCCATAGGGTGAGTGAAAAGAGTTAACCTACTGATGGAAAAAAATAATGCTTAATGAGGAAAGAAACAAGAAACACTTTGAAGAATTTTCTTCCTTTAATATCCTTTAGAAGGTCACTGATAGTTGCCATCACGACTCTTCACTGTTTGTGCTCACTTACAGAGCTGCAGACACAGAACAAACTTACGAGATCATAATTTCCCCCAAATTTGAGCTTATCTATAACTATGCACACCTTTGTGATCTCCAGGTTTGACAACGTATCATTAGGAATGAAATTAGAGGATCAGCTTGCATTAGGTTTTAGAGTATAATTCCATGCCAGGCTATTCTCCATTTTGAATTTCAAGTGTCCCCACTTTGGTCACTTGAGGCAAGCCCTTGACACTCACCTGCTACTGCTATCAAGAGATGTAGGGTGAGGCTGTCAGTGTAAGAGAGAGGGATCAGCACCTGAGCTGACCCATAAGGGCCAGCAACACACATTATCTGTGTGGTGTCTTGGGCAACAATTCCTTTTGTTCTACAAAACTGGTCTCTGAATAGCATTGCTTTGCCTGATTGGCCTATTTAATGCTTTCATAACATTTTCAGTCGGTCATAACTATTACAAGATGGTTATCAGGTTTCATAACCCTTTTCCTCATAGAAAAAGAAATGTTAGAAGAAGGTTGCTTTTTGTTATTGTTGGCTTTTACAAAAAGCCACAATGAGATAAAAAATAACTAAAACCAGTTATTTGCAAGATAATAAAATTATTTCTGCTCCACACAGAGCACTTTTGTAGCTGTTTCAGCTGCTTGTAAAGCTCAGACACAATATAAACTGCCTGCAATTACTGTTTAAGGACTTATTGCATGATAAAATTAGTGTGAAAACTAACGAGTGATAACTAATAAGAAGAAACATAAACCCATGTGAATAAAAAAAACCCCTGACTTGGAGCTTGTGTTCTGGTGCTTGTTAAAACAACTGGATTTCTGCATATGGTAACTAAGTAGGGCTGTCCTGCAGAACTAAAATCACAGTTCTGTTTATGCAGCTCCACCTCTGCACCATTTCCTAGCAATGTCAGGAAAGGCAGCTGTTCTTGACAGACAACTCCTTTGCAAAGCCACAAACACAAGCTGAAAACAAGTGTTGTATGTGTTCCCTTTCTGGCTCTTTTGGGCCTCCCATGGAGGTGCAGATGACACTTTTCCATATATCTTATTTACGCCTTTTCTTTCTGTTGCTCCAGATTTCCCACAATGTATTCAGCAGTACTTTCCTGATGCCGGCAGCACAGTAAGCAGCAACTTGGCAGGAAAATTCTCTTTTCACCCTGGACCTACCACTGTGCTTTCCTTGCCTCATATTCCAGAGCAGAATTTCTTCAGCATCACTGATTCCCTCTCAGAGCAACCCATCCATACTTGATCCCCGGGTTACTGGAATTGATTTTTCTTTTCTCTCTTTTTTTAAATTACAATTTCTTCTTTGAATTTAGCTTTTTCTTAAATTGACCACCCCCCAAAAGAGATTGATACTTCCAGTGGGCTTGACCTTACTGCTTTATGTTTTAGATCCATCAGCTCTCCACTCCCTGCAGCCCCTGGCTGCCTTCTGACTCATTATCAGAAAAAGAAGTAAATTTTGAGAAAGGAGGAAGGCATTTCCAGGTTACAACTTTGTGTTAATAAAAGACTTCCCTTGGGAAGGCCGGTTTCCAATCCTCCCTTTCCTGGATCCTCCCGCACTGCTCCATCACCTGTTTGATCTGCAGGTGTTGAAACGGAACAGTCAAGGGACAAGACTGTGCCAACACTAAGGTCCAGCAGGGCATTATAGACTGCCCAAATATCCTTGAATGAAGAGAAGTCGCTGTGTAACTGTGTCAGAAGACCCCTAGCCCTGTCTCTGGGATCCATCTGGCCTCAGGCCTTACCGGCCACAGCCGGGCTCTGCTCAGCCGCCCCAGGCCAGGGCAGGCAGCCTGGGCTGCGCCAGTGAGGATGAGGGGCCAGATAGGTGCCATCAGTCCAGGAAGGACACCGAGGTGCTGGAGCGGGTCCAGACAAGGAGCAGGGGAAGGGTTCGGAACGAAGTCTTATGAAGAGCGTCTGAGGGAGTTTAGGGTTGAGAGCACTGTTTGATGTGGAGAAAATGCGGCTCAGGGGGGAACGTCAACGCTCTCTGCAGCTCCCTGAAAACAGGGTGGAGGCAGGTACGGGTCGGCCTCTTCTCCCAGGTAATTTAGTGGCAGGACATCAGGACAAAGCCTCAAGCTGTGCCAGAGAATTTCTTCACAGAGTGACTGAGGATTGGAACCGGCTGCCCAGAGGGAGGAGGTGGAGTCACCGCCCCGGAGGTGCGTAAGGAAAGGCTGGATGCGGCCCTCATTGCCATGGTCGGGTTGACACGGCGGTGTTGGGCCAGAGCTGGAACTCTGGATGATGCCAGGGGTGTTTTCCCGGCGCCCCCGTTCCCGTCACTGCGCGCTCCGCTCCACCCCGCGGCAGGAACAGCGGAGAAGGGGGATAGGTCACGCGCACGCGCACCCGCGGCCCCCAATAGGGAGCGGGGAGCCGCCCACGTGACGGAGCGCGCGCGAACGGTCAAGAGGGCGGGGGAGCT